>VMDO01005550.1:15519-110781 GCA_007922755.1 Pedetes capensis
AAAAAAAAAAAAAAAAAAAAAAAAAAAAAAAAAAAAAAAAAAAAAAAAAAAAAAAAAAAACTCTTTTTATAAGACTGGCTTGTGCAATATCAAGAAAAAAGAATGAAATACATAATCTCATATTTATGTAATTATACATTCCTGTTGGTATGCTTACAAATTGTTTTTCCCACCTTAAGAATTTAACTCTCCTAACCTAAAAATCTAGAGTATAGTAAAATGTTGCAAAACTAAGTAACAGTTAAACAATGTTACAACTTCTAAAAGCCAGAGAAGCTTTAATAACAAAAAGAATGACAAATAATGAAATCAAGGATACAGTGTTTAAAACTTACTTCAATTTCTAACATGGAGATCTGCCAAAACTCTAACATGAATGTAAAATATAACATATCTGTGAGTGAAGAAGCCATAACATATCCCTCATTTTACATATCTGTGCTATCTATTCATAAAATCGAGATTTTTGTCAAACTATTTACTGAGAAGTTACTGATCTAAGGATCAAGACATCTACATTTTAGTTTAAATATACTATATGACATAAACAAGTTACTTCACCTAATTTTTTCTCATGCAGAGTAGAAATAATAAACAAACTCTGAAGTGGAAAAATTGTGCACCAATAGTAATATACCTTTATATCTAGTTACAGTTTCCTTTCACGTAAAAGTTCAAACCTAAGTCACTAAATGAGTCCATGATGTGAATGTGGCAAGTATTATCCCACTTTTACAAATAAGAACATGGAAAAGTCTCCAGAGAGGTAAAGTGACTGACCAAGGCCAAAGTTGCAGTCAAGAGCTTTTTCTCTTAGTACATAGTTTCCTGCAAACACGAAATTTTAAGAGTTGTTTCCTCATGGCCAAATTACTTTAAGGACTACTCAAGAAAATCTGTCAATAATTAAACAAAAAAGGATCACTTGAGACTGTTATGAGCCATAATTACCCAAAAGATCATTATCTGTGCACAAAATTATGATTAAAAGTAAGTTAGCCTGGCTTTGTGGCACATGCCTGTAATCCCAGTAACTCACAAAGTAGAGGCGGGAGGATGACAGGTTCAAGGCTAGAGGCAGTTGGTATAATTTAGGGAGAGCCAGTCACATTATAAAAATTTTAAAAATGGCTGGGGTGCAGCTTGGTGGTACAGCAATTGCAAAGTATGCACAAAGCCCCAGATTCAGCCGCCAGGACCACAAAAAATAAATAACAAATAAATTTAAAAAATAAAAGCAAGTTAAATATAAGTAATTCAAAGTAACTTTCTAAAAGTCCTACTATGTACTATACTAACATCATGCCTCTTGCACTAGATACACCTCCTTGTTTGGCTGGAAAAGGAGATCAAGTGACGAGGACAAGCATTTCATCCAGAAAAGTTAAATTCTCTGAGATTCAATAGGATAAGTTGCTCAAAGCTGGAAAATACAAGTAAGAGCAGGCACTAGCTTTTAGGCTGTAGTAGCAACCTTAAGCCAAACCAAAAGTGGGCCAGACTGTTGTTGTTGTTGTTGTTGTTGTTGTTGTTGTTGTTGTTAGGTGCCATGGAGTTGAGTCCAACTCATAGCGACCCTATGTACAGCAGAACCAAACCCTCCCCGATTCTGTGCCAGGCACACAATCTTATTTATGTTTAAGGCCATTGTTGTAGACACTGTCAATCCACCTAGGAGAGGGCTTTCCTTCTTTTTGTTGACCTGCCACTCATGGTGTCCTTCTCCAAATATGATGTCCTTCTCCAGGGATTGGTCCTTCCTGACTATATGTCCAAAATACCTAAGACACAGTCTAGCCATCCTTGCTTCCAAGGAGCACTCTGAGTATACTTCTAGGACAGATGTGTTGATTCTTTTGGCAGTCCATGGTATATTCAATGATTATCTCCAGCACCATAATTCAAAAGTATGAATTCTTCTCCTGTCTCCCTTGTTCAATGTCCAGCTTTCACAACTAGATGATGCGACTGAAAATACCATGGCATGAGTCAGGCGCACCTTTGTCTTCAATGTGACATCTTTACTTTTCAATACTTTAAAAAGATCTTTTGCCACAGCTTTTCCCAAAACAATGAGTCTTTTGATTTCTTGACTGCTGCCTCCATGGGTATTGATTGTAGAACCAAGTAAAGCAAAATCATGGACAACTTCAATCTTTTCTCCATTTATTGTGAAGTTGCATGCTGACCCAGTTGTAAGGATTTTTGTGTTGTTGATGTTTAGTTGCAATCCATACTGAAGGCTATGTTCTTTAATCTTCATCAGTAAATGTTTCAAATCCTCTTCATTTTCAGTAAGTAGAGTTGTGTCATCTGCATAATGCAAGTTGTTAGTCTTTCTCCAATCCTGATACCGCGTTCTTCGTCATAAACTTCAGCTTTTCAGATTATTTGCTCAGTATAGAAATTGAAGGGATGTAGTGAAAATATACAGCCCTGATGCACACCCTTCTCAACTTTAAATCAGGCAGTGTTTCCTTGTTCTAGTCGAACAACTGCCTCCTGGTTCATGTACAGATTCCTCATGAGTATAATTAGGTGCTCTGGTATTCCCATTCTTTGAAGTGTTATCTATAATTTGTTATGATCCACAAAGTCAAATGCCTTTGTATAGTCAATAATACACTATCTGGAGGTTTGCACCCCAAGTTATTGCTACTGCAAAGCAATTAGTACCACTTATGGCAAAAAATATGCAATGTTTTAAAATATAATGCCAAGTCTTCATTATGGTTCTGTTGTTGTTAGGTGCCATCAGGTCAGATCCAAATCATTGCAACCCTCACAGGGTTTTTAATGGCTGATTGTTTCAGGATTGCTTTGGGAGTGGATTGCCAGGACCTTCTCCTGTCAGTCTTCATTATAACAAGATGAAAATACAAACTAGCTTGAGGCTATCTTGATTCAACAGAAGTTTTTTTGTTGTTGTTGTTTGTTTGTTTGTTTGATGCTATAATCAATGGTTCAAAAGCCAACCATAGCCGGGCACAGTGGTGCATGCCTGTAATCCCAGCGGCTCGCCTGTAATCCCAGCAGCTCGCCTGTAATCCCAGCGGTTCAGGAGGTGGAGGTGGGAGGATCGCAAGTCTGAGAGCAGAGGCAGTCTGCATAACTTAGGGAGACCCTGTCTCAAAAAGTAAAAAGAAAAAAAGGGCTGAGGGTACAGCTCAGTGGTCCAGCACTTGCAGAGCATGCAAGTGCGAGGCCCTGGGTTCAACCCCAGCGCTGGGGGAAAAAAAAAAGCCAACCATACATTTAAAGAATATAACTATATATCATAGGCATATAATATTTGAAGTGATCAAATATGCAGTCTACTGCACATACTTTAAGATACTTTAGTGAGGCCACAATCAATACCCATTATTACTTATAGTTGTTAATGTTAAAATTTTCCTTAGCACACCTTAACTGTTGTTTACTGAAGCTCTATGGGATAGTATGATACAGAAATTTATAAGCTGCTGAAACCTCAAACTTAATTCATTCAACTAAAATATAAAACATCTTTTTTTTTTTTTTTTTTGACACAGTCTCACTGTTTAGATGCAGGCTGGCCTGGAACTCACTATGGAGACCAAGCTGGCCCAGATCTTGCCTTACTCCTCCTGCATCAACCTCCTAAATGCTGGGATTACAGGTGTGAGCCACCATGCCCATCTTGTAAAACATCTTTTCTGGTCTTCAAGATCAAATCAAAGAATCCCAGTACTTGGGAGACTGAGACAGCAGGAACTTGAGTTCAAAGCCAGCCTGGGCTACATAGTGAGTCCCTGTGTCAAAAACATAAAAAGGTCAAAACAAACTTTGTCTCAACTTTCTCTCCATATCCCCAAGAAAACAGAGGCACTCTAAAAGATGTTAAATAAAACAAACCAATGCTTTTACAAACACAAGTCAATCCCCTGCAAAGAAATAGGTTAAGATGTCCATATTCTACTTTGGTATTGATTCTAAGCCTTTTAACAGTTTAAGCTGACCACAAACACCCCCTTCTACTTCTATAGAACATTTTCTTCCTTAAATTTCCTTTTAAAAATGAGCCTCTCTATCCTTTCCATTTCTTGTCTTATACACACATAACACACACACCCCTCCCAATGAAAAATAACCTGAGGCTTAACCAACACTTGTGCAAAACATGTTTTTAATATACTGTTTACCCTTCAAAGCATTTTGTTATAATTCAACAATATAGTGTATATAGGACCCCTGAACATCAAATTTGAAGGCTGAAACAAAAATGCCTCTTAACAGTCTGAGTAATTTAAACAACAAAGATATAAAAATCAGGCATTATAACAGCTTACTTATAATATCACTAAATTTTCACTCATATTTTTTTCAAAAAGCAGATTTAAGAAAAAAATCTAATTCCCTACTGGTCAAAAAGTCAAATTAGTGCATAAAGCGGAATATTCAAAATAAAATGTAAATGACCTAATGCTGGCCCAATTCACACAGCAACCTTATGACATTTTACTATACTTCCCAAGCTTGAATATTATATGTATGCCACAAAATAAATGGAAAAGCAGGAAAACAGATCAATTCCAGGTATCCATGATAAGTTACAGAAAGATGTTACTAGTACCCTAAGTATTTGTCAACGAATTCTAAAGTAAGGTATAATATATTGACCAAGGTATATACCAGGGAATATCCAGAGACTAGTCACTCTCCCTTTCTAGTGAAAATGCAATAATCAGCAAGCTGTAAAGAAAATGTATAATTCTAATGTTTGAATAACCTTAGACTTTTCGTGCTCACATTTTCCAATTAGATGATTGCAAAAATTTCCTTATGTAGAGACTTACCATTAATGGTAAGTGACAAGTCCAAAATCACAAAATTAGTTGAGCAGATCTGAAACCTGACTCAAAACTCATGTTTGCTCTATGGGAGGAAATATAAATATGTACAAGTCACTCCTTTGAGGCACTTTTTAAAAATTGAGTCCTAAAGTATCACCTAACTTGAAAAACATAGGCTATTAGAGACACAGAGTGAAAATTCACCTTTTAACATTTAAAGCAAAGCCAAAATTACCACTCTTTTTTAGCCCATCTACCCTTCAACCAGAAATAAGGTAAAAACCATTCTATCAGTGATGTTCTGTATGTTCATTACTGTGCTGGGCACTGGGGTGACTATGAGAAGTGTTACATTGGCTTCTTGCTTTTCAGAAGGGTGTACATTTTGAAAGAAAAAAAGAAAGAGAGAGAGAAAGGAAGAAAGGAAGGAAGGAGGGAGGGAGGAAGGGAGGGAGGGAGGGAGGGGAAAGGAAAGGAAACAATGCTAGGTTGTATACAACCAAATTTCCTAAGGGAAGAAACCTTACAGTGTGGCTCTGTAAAATGTCAGGTGACAAGAACACCAAGAAGTTAGTTATTACTGAGTTTGGTCTAAAAGACTTCACAGAAAAAATGAAGTTTCAGGTGGACACTGAAGGATGGACAGAAATTATAAAAGAAGAAATTAAAGCATTCAGAAAGGTACCCACATAAACAAAGACAAAGAAGCAGCAATAAGCATGTAATATACAGAAGAGACTAAGCTAGTCGGCCTGGAGAATAGGTAGTGCTAAATAAGGGTCGCTATGAGTTGGATACCGACTTAACGGCACCTAACAACAACAACAAGGCATAATGAGAAATAGTTTGGGGACCGGGCGTGGTGGCGCACGCCTGTAATCCAAGCGGCCCGGGAGGCGGAGACAGGAGAATCGCAAATTGGAGACCAGACGCAGTCTGCGTAATTTAGCAAAACCCTGTCTCAAAAAGTAAAAAAAAATGGGCCGGGGGCACAGCTCAGTGGTCCAGCACTTGCAGAGCACGCAGGCACGAGGCCCTGGGTTCAACCCCCAGTACCAAAAAAAAAAAAAAAAGAAATAGTTTGGTAAATTAAGTGAGGTCAGCTCCCAATAGACTCAAAGTCTTGTCACCAAGAGATGCTATTAACATATTAAAATAATTGAATATTTAAACTTGAAAGAACTTTAAAGATTTTCAAGTCAGTTCTTTTTCAACAGATGAGGAAAATCTAGGATCTACTATAGCCCTGTGGCATCCGATCCCGTCAGATCTTGGAAGCTAAGCAGGGTTGGGCCTGGTTAGTACTTGGATGGGAAAACACCTGGGAATACTAGGTACTGTAGGCTTGGGAGACAGACCCAGCAACCCACTCCCAAAAATCAATCCGTCATTGAAAACCCTATAACCCTATAAACAGCCTATAAACAGGAGAAGCACTGACAATAGTGTTTCCTCTGTTGTATGTAGGGTTGCTGTGAGTCAGATACCAACTCAACAGCACCTAACAACAAGAAACCTAATGTCTGACATAAGAACAGAAGCAGGGAAAAGCAGAACAAAACTCAGATCCCTGTGTGGTAAACTCAGTTCAGTGATAGGCAAACATGGCATGATAAAGCATATTTGTTCAAGATCAATAAGAACTTTAAGATATAAGAATCTGGAAATATACATATAAGAAAGTATGTCTTGGGAACTGGAGGAGATAGGTTACGAGGAGTAGTGCAACATCACAGCAGCATTACAACTGAGCAAAAAACACTATTTTGCTGCAAGAAATCATTTTCAAGAAAGCAGCAATCCAGAAGGAAGGATAAGGCAGGAACTAATTTTCAGAGGGGCTTGGATTTAGCTCAGTTGGTAGAGTGCTGCTCTGCAGTCTCTGAGGTCCTGAGTTCAATCCCCAGCACCACAAACATGGGAGCAGGATGTGGCAATCCACTCCAGAGACAATCCCAAAACAATCAGCCATTGAAAACCCTATAAGGATAGGACTTGATGGCACCTAACAACAACTATTTTCAGAGTTATAAAGGAAACGGGTAAACAGTAGAGGCAGGGGTATCTGGCAACAAAAGGAAGAAAAGGATTGGTCCACAGAGGAAAAAGTAAATGACTTCCAAGAGAAAGGAAATCTAAGTACCAGTAAATCTGAAGGTAAAAAGGAAGAAAAAGGAGGAAGCTTACAGAAGAACTAAATTATATCCTAAACAAGGGGTGGGGGGAGATACAGAAAACTGAGGACCAGCTGGAAGAAATTACTCAAAAAGGTGAATTCCAGAATAAAGAAGAAGCATTATTTCTCACCATAAAATATGTCATCATAAAATATTCATTTTCAACTAATTATGTTGTTGTTATTGTTATTGTTGTTGTTGTTGTTGTTGTTAGGTGCCATCGAGTCGAATCTGACTCATAGCGACCCTATGTACAGCAGCGTCCAAACACTTCCCAATTCTGTGCCAGGAACACAATCTTTTTTTTTTTTTTTTTTTTTTTTTTTGCAGCACTGGGGGTTGAATCCAGGGCCTTGTGCTTACATGCTGTGCAAGTGCTGAACCACTGAGCTGCATCCTCAGGCCATTTTTTTTACCTTTTGAGACAGGGTCTCACTAAATTACACAGACTGCCTCTAGTCTCGAACTTGCGATCCTCCTGCCTCCGCCTACCGAGCTGCTGGGATTACACATGTGTACCACCACGCCCGGCTCCAGGCACACAATCTTATTTATGTTTAAACCCACTGTTGCAGACACTGTGTCAATCCATCTGATAGAGGGTTTTCCTTTTTTTTGCTGACGTGCTACTCTCCCAAACATGATGTGTTTCTCCAGGGATTGGTCTTTCCAGACTACATGTCTCAAATATGTTAAGATGCAGTCTAACCATCCTTGCTTCCAAGGCGCACTCTAGTTGTACTTCTTCTAGGACAGATGTGTTGGTTCTTTTGGCAGCCCATGGTATAGTCAATAATTGTCTCCAGCACCATAATTCAAAAGCATCAATTCTTTTCCTGTCTCCCTTGTTCAATGTCTAGCTTTCATAACCATATGATATGACTGAAAACACCATGGCATGAGTCAGGTGCACCTTCATCTTCATATGACATGTTTACTTTTCAATACTCTTTAAAGACTCAAAAAAACTGAAGATTAGTATTTAAGGAGCATAGGTTTTTTTGATCCAAAATAGCTTAAACTTTTATAAATCTGTCTGACCAAGTAGCATGTGGTCTATAACATCAAGGATGAGTACCAATCATTTTTGTACTATGACCTTTATGCCATATATTCAAAGCACATCCTGAAGACCATTTAATGTGTAAGAACAACCAATATGCTATATTATAAACTTAAAAGTTTTTAAAAAACTGTTAAAACTGTTTAAAAAAATTTTTGGCTTTTGTATACTATTTCACTTCACTAGATATGAAAAATAGTTCTTTAAATGAATATTTTTATAATAAATCATTTGAGGATGAAAAATTTTCAATTTCCTTTTTTAAAAAAGTTTTAAACATCTATACTCTTTCCTTACTCTCTTTCACAAATAAAACCCTACAGAGACCAGAAGGGCACACAGAGGCAGGCAAGAAGGTTCTAATTTATTAAGAAAAAGAGCTAATGAGCCACAACTTACACACCTAAAGTTGGTCAGTTTCAGTTTAGAAACTTACTATTCAGCACCATAAAGGGGTTAAAAAAGAAACAGAACATGTAACTGATACATTTAGCTTTCTATGTGTCCACTTTTGTACTGCCATTTCCCTAATCAAGGAGGTCATGACTTCTAAAACTGGTAACATTCAAACTAGGCCATAATTATTACATCTAAATGCAATATCAGCAGATGACATAGATTTTATTTTACCCCCTTGGAAACAAAGATTTTTAAAAAAAAATTTTTTTTTTTTAAGTCAAGGTGGAATACCACCATTTCTTTTAACTGGTTCGATTGCACCAGCTAACATACAGCCACACTACCCTGGCATCCAATCCTGTCTGATCTTGGAAGTTAAGCAGGGCCAGGCCTGTTTCGTCCTTGGATGGGAAACTACCAGGGAATACCAGGTGCTATAGGCTAGGGAGAAGGACCAGGCAGCCCACTCCCAAAACAATCAGCCATCGAAAATGCTATGAGTACCAGAGAAGCAATGACATAGTGCCAAGCATGGCACAATGCCACGTAGTGTTTCGTTCTGTTGTATGTACAGAGGTCACCATGAGGTGGACTGGACACTATTGCACCTAACACCAACTGCACCATCTGTACCAAGTTGCTGAGCAATACCCAACAGAGTTCAATATACCTGCAATCAGCAAAGACTAGTAACTCACTTCTGCTTCAGTTACAAATATTAGGAGTACAACTCAAACATCAATCCAGTTATACACAGAGTTGCCATCTTTAGACATGCACATGCTCCCTAAGGACTGAAGTGGTTCAACATACACATCTTGGCTGGAATAAAAAGGAAAGGCTTGGTTCCCTTGCATCCAGTGAAATAATTACAGACAACATGAAAAATTCAAACTTTTAGAAATAGCTAAGATAATTAAAATTCTTATACAAATATCTCTCAGTACATGCAGGGCCTTTTCTCCCCTCAATAAAAATATAAACTCTTTTAACTGTACTTAATGGATCATTAAAACAAATTCTTTTGGATACTTAGAAAAAGCATTCCCCTGATTGTCCAGCACCCAATAATACTTTTCGTATTGACGCTCTTTTTATTAGGTCTGTTGTCACTTATCCTCTGTCTCAGTTTTCTCACTAAAAAGAGACATCTCCAACCTTAAAATGAACTCTAATTTGAATTAAACATTTAATACTTGTATAATAAACATATGTGTTATGTTAAACTGTGAAAATCATATTTTTTGCATCTCAAACTCAGTGGGCTTTAATGTTACAAGAGAAAAATATGAATAATAATTTCTCTTATGTATCTTTCTCTAATTACAACATAAAAGATAGAGAAAAATGGTGTTTGAAAAACCTATTCCTTAATTTTTAACAGATGGTGGTGAATTTGATGCCAGAATGTACCTAACAAACAAGAGACTATGATCTTCTAACACTGGAAACAGAAAGTAACATTTCCTTGCATTACTGGGCATATAATCGAAATCATTCCTTTTAAAATTTAGAGAACTATCTTTTTTCTTATATGATAAGTAAGCCTACAGAGTAACAGGTTAAGAGATGAAGAAATTGTTTTTTAAACCTGGGCTTTTTTAAATTTTTTTAAATTGGCAACATTGTAAGGTGAAGCCTTCTAAGACTTGCATTTGTATTATACTGTCCAAAAGGTTCGCTTTGGGGTTCTTCTTTAAATCTTTTTTTTTTTTTTTTAATTATTAAGAGAAAGTCTTTTCTATCAAGTTTTAAATTTAATGCTCTATCAATAATGCAACCAATCTTAATCAGTGATATTTTATTTATCTGATGGATTGGCAGTACAGTGGGTTTAGATGCCTTTTGGTCTGGAAGCAGGATGAATAAGCCAATTCCTTCAAGTCTGATAGCCTCATAATTCTATTTCATCTATGTAGCTTCTTCTCAACTTCCTCTGCCTATTCCCAAATATCTTTCAGGTAGGTCAAAAAGACTATCAGTCCTGTGTGAAAATGTTAATGGATAAAAAAGAGAGAGAGAGAGAAACTTTTCCCCCTACTTTTCAGCTCTCATAATCGGTTTTATGATTATACCCCGTAAACAAAATAGATTGACTCAATCCTCAATAATTCCCTCATCACCTGAAGCACTCAGTAAACTGCAGCTGCAAAACACATCCCTTTAAACCCATCCCAACTACTCATAGCAGCACAAAGTCAAACTTACTCTCACAGACAGAAGACTATGTGTACCTTCACTCTGATCAGCCCCAGGATTTAGCTTATTCAGGGAATAAAAAGTCACATCCCTAATATTCTCAATGAAAGTTCCCTGGTCAACCAAGAAGCACGACTCAAACACAACAGTCAAAATAACAACAAACCACTAGCAGAACTGTCTGCTCCAGGATCACATCCCAGCTGTCTTTGCTCCTTCTAGTCAGTTCTTCAGATACTGTTTCCACTTTTCTTTCACCTTTCTCCCCTTACTCCCAGAGATTTCTCACTCAAGAAACCAATATTCACATCCTCAGACTGTTGGCAAGAAGGGGAGGGGGATACAATTATCAAGAAAGGAAAAAAGGGGGAATTATTTCAGCTACGGTTTCTAGTGCAGACGACTATGTAAAAGGCAATCTTATGTCATCAGGATATGGGGGGACGCCAGCTTGGGGCATTAAAAAGATGTGCAATGTGTGTGTGCATTTGGAGCTCCGGGGGCTGCCCGAGACCGTGGAGCAAAAAGTAAGAAAACCTGTGCCTTCCCTTCTTTCTTCTACTCTTCCCCCTCCAAGAGGGGAAGCTAAAGAAACTGGGGGAGGGGCGCGATGTTACTGTTCTGCTAGGGGTACACAAGACAGGCCTTAGGGTTCCTCTAGCTACTCACCCCCCATAAAGAGGGCATCGGAGGGAAGGGAAAGGGGAAACCCCTAAATATTAACTACCTCCGCTCAAAAAGGAAACAAAAAATAAATAAATAAAGGAACAATGATTAAATCCAGATGGAGCGCCCCTGAAAGAGCCCCCTGGTCACTCATCCCCATTAGCAAGCGGAAGGGCTGGGATAAAGGGGATGGAGGGTTAGAGGGCTGGTCAGGGGAAAAGGCCCCACCCCCCGATTTCGGAGGGAAGAGGAGCCCCAGCTCCCGGCCGTCCCCTCCTTCCCCGCACCTCCCCCCTAGGCCACCCCCACTTGTCCCCCCTTCCCTGCCTTTCCAAGCCTCCAGAGCCCCAGGCAGCAGCGGGGGAGGCCCGCGCTCCTTCCTCCCCTCACCCACTCGGTCCCCACCCCCACTCCGCTCCCACCTCCCGCCTGCCGAGGGCCCGTTACCTGCTCGTCGAAGCGGCTGACCACGGCCTGGACCCACTCCACCGGCCTGTGCGCGGCCATGTCCTCCCCGCGGCCGGGGGGCGGAGGAGGGACCGGTCGGCCGGCGCCCAGGGCCGGGAAAAGGGCGGGGAGCGGGGGCTGAGGTGAGGGTAGAGGCGAGGAGAGGGTCTGAGGAGTGCTGGCTCCCAACGTTCCCACGGGGGTGGGGATTGGGGCTCCGCGCCGAGCCGGGAAGGGGAGAGGGGAAGGGGGCGTTGGCAAGAAGGCAGGGGGGAGGGGGGCGGGGGAAGGGGGACCCGGGGAGGGGAGGGGGCCTCTTGGTCGCTCTCCCCACTAGCGCCGTCTCCCCTCAGCCATCACAGTCCGATACGCCGCCATGACACCCCACCGGAAGTGGGATCCTTTCCACAGCCCGGGGAGAGGGAGAGCGAGCGAGCTCGAGATTGAGAGCGCGGCTGGGAAAGGGGAGGGGGAAGCGAGAGGGAAGAGGCCTACTGCGCAAGCGCCCGCGCCGGCCGGTTTCATTAATGAAAAAGCGAGTCCGCCTGGAGGTGACGTCATCTGACTCCTCCGGGCCCGGAGGCGCGCGTCCCTCAGCGCCGCCAGGCTCACCTAGACTGGCGCTGGGCTTGAGCGTCGGGAGTCTGACCTGACCCCCTAGCATCCGCTCCCATCCCCACCGCCGCCTCCGGCTGCCCCTCCCTCGCTGGCCTCGGGGTTGGAAGTTAGGGTGTCCCGGGGCTAGCTTTTCTCCTGGCGCGCAGATGTCTGCCGCTGATCTCTGGAGGAGGCTGCGCTCAGCGCCTCTCTGCTTTCAGCTTTAAAAAAATAAGGCACCCAACCTCAGGTTTCCAGGGCTTTCATACTTTCTTACACCCTGCAGAGAAACAGGAAAAGTAAGGCCAAAAGAAATTCCGTGATTTTTTTTAAGATCGTTTTAATCCCATAGCTAGACAGAGTAGCGATCAAAGTATTCAGGCTCCAGAATCCCAGCCCATACTTCCTTTATTAAACTGATAGGCTCCCAAGTTAATAATTTTTGCACAGTTGATAATAGGAAGATTCAAGTTTGCCCTCTTCAAAGAGCCTTAAATGGGCCTTTCCTACATTAATTCAACACATTCATCACCTCATTTCAACGTTTCAACAAGTCTTTCCACTAGGTATCATTACACTTACCTAGCTAGTGAACAATATATCCCAGGAGGTTTTGTTATATACCCAAAGTCACAGAGTTGATGGGTGGCAGAGTCAGGATGCAAACACTGGTTGGTTCCAGAAACTCTAAAGACAGTGGTGACAGACTGTGGCTCTCCAGAGCTCCCTTCCCTTATGCCCGATACCACAGATGAAACGACTTCATCTGGAATTGGCTGTGCACTGTTGCAGGAAGGGGAGCACGTCCAAAACACAGCATAGTCTGCCTATATCTGACATTGGACTTTGGAATGAGTATTTTAAAATTTGTCTTCCTCAGTACATTTTACGTAGTCTAATGTTAAAATGTGTTTATATTCTGAACCCACTCTACAGTAATAAACCAGTTAGACCACACAGAAAGATACTGACTAGATGATAAGATGAAGCAAAACCACAATTTTCATTTTACCACAGAAAATCCACAAAGCCAATAGCCCATGTACAGAAAGAGACATCCATAAGAAAAGTTTCCAGTGTCTATATGTCGGTGATTGTCCAAAATATGTATTAAATTAATGTTTCACTCCACTAGAACAAAAGGACAGAGTGTGGATATTTCTTTGGTCTCTTCTTGAAGATAGAAGGTGGATATTGACTAATTTATTTTGGATGATGTCAGAAATGATGACAATGCTGAAAAGAAATGGTTGAATATTGAACAAATATCCCTCTGTGCTTTCTTCAAGTAGGACCCCTGAAAAAGCTCTTGCTCATGCCCCTAGACAATAGTCAATGCACCTACTTCACCGCTAAGTGTCCAGACTTACAACCTGCCTTTTCTCATACTGCTGCTTAAAGTCCCAAATTACTTCCTTGTTGCCCAGGCTTTATTCTCATCTGCCTGAGGCCTTGGCTCCTTTGCCTCCTAGAATTCTATTGCTGAAGTTCTTCTGCCTCTTTTTTTTTTTTTCCTTGTCTGGTTTCTTCCATGATTTCTCATTCCTCTCTAACTCTGGAGTTAGATACACAGACCTGAGCTGGATGTGGGTTGGCACACTCCTATAATCCCAGCAGCAACTCGGGAGGCAGAGGCAGGAGGATCGAAAGTTCAAGACCAGAGGCAGTCTGCATAATTTAGCGAGACCCTGTCTTAAAAAGTGAAAAAATGGGCTGAAGGTGCAGCTCAGTGGCGCAGCACTTGCAGAGCATTCAAGCGCGAGGCCCTGGGTTTAATCCCCAGCATGGCAAAAAAAAAAAAAAAAAAAAAAAAAGATACGCAGACCTCAAGACCTCAAGTGTTGGCCTTTTGCTTTGCCAGGTCATTAATTCACATTAATTCATCCTAATCTATCCTTATTGTCCTGGCTTTTCACCCCAGCCTCCACTCCAATAAGATCATTCAGGTAAGTTGAATCACTATTAAGTGTCCAGACACCTACAATATACCATATACTTTGTTAGGCAGTGCATGTTGTTGTTGTTAGGTGTCGGTGAGTATGGTGCATAGTAGGATAGAAATTCCAAACCAAAATCCCAAAGAAGAGTATGCATTGACTATGGTGAACTAAGGAGCAAACACACTGCACTTCCACCTCAGCTCTTAACCCCATTTAAAAGGGCAGCTACACTCAGCCCCAGTCAATTACTGCCATGCCAGAATGTTGACCCAGTGTTACTAGATCTTATTACTCAAAGAAAGCTGGAGGTACAAATTTATGTATAATTTCTTCCCATTTTTACATTGTGGCAGCCAATTCACATTTGTTAAAGATGTTCAGCCAAACAAAATAGGTCTGTTGTTTGAATTTAGCTCATGGAAACCAACTTGACTAGCTGTAGTCTAGTGCAGAATAGAATTAGATTTGTCTTAACTTCTTTCTGAACTGTCCAACATGAGTATTAGGGAAGACAATATATAAGTGTTTGGATAGTTGTAAGTGCATTTCCCTCATTTGTCCTTTTTTTTGGTCAGGCAAAAATCTAAGCCAATGTTCCCCCCCCCAGGGTCTTATTCAAGGTCTCAGTGGCATTCCCTCGATTCCACCCACCCCCATTTCCACTGGCACAGCACCCCAGCATACCGAAAAGCACATGGCTCTTTAGGACTAAAGCATTCCTTTCCTCAGCTGCTGGGAGTGTTAGTGGCCAGCAGCTCTCAGCTGAATGCCTCTCCAGAAATTGCCCTCAGCAACAGAGAACTACCTCACACTAAGTCACACCACTCCCCAGGAGAGCCTGCACAGACTAGATGCAGGCTCAGGGTGGGACCACTCTGAAGAGCTCTCCTGGCTTCAGAGGTCCCTTAAGAGATCAGCTTTCAGGGAGTAGATGAGCTGAGGCTTTTGTTGTGACTGCATGTAGTTCAACTTCTCTTTCTCCTCAGTCTGACTCCCTTCACTGTGGCATAATATTGACAGTAAGGGCATTAAATTCCATGCCAGGAGTCTGATCCACTAGAGCTCAATCACCCCAGATGAAAACCACATAGGCCTTGACATGCTGTAGCTGTACAATAGTAAAACTTTCAGCAATGGTAAAAGGATGGATGTAATACCAATGGAAGAATGCACCAGTAGATAGAATCTAGAAGGCACTTTTTAAAATATGGGAGCTGAGCAGGATGGCACACATCTGTAATCCCAGCGCTCAGGAGGTAGAGGCAGGAGAATCAAGAGTTTGAGGCCAGCTTAGGCTCCATAGTCAGACCCTATGATCTTATGTCTCAAACAAACAAACAAAAGGATAAGGATAAAAATATTGAGTTCCTCATTAGCAACATATGGGAATGAGGAGCGAAGCAGAAAAAGCTGAGCATCAGGCTCAGGACTTAACTATGAGAGCAGTAGAACCCCCAAAAGATTCTCAGCCCTGGCCAAGTCTACTAGGCCAAGGTCAAGACTATAGTTGAGGCCGGACGTGGTGGCGCATGCCTGTAATCCCAGCGGCTCAGGAGGCGGAGGCAGGAGGATCACAAGTTCGAAACCAGAGGCAGTCTGTGTAACTTAGAGAGACCCTGTCTCAAAAAGTAAAAAAAAAGAAAAAAGAAAAAAGAAAAAGAAAATGGGCTGGGGGTGCAGCTCAGTTGTCCAGCACTGGCAAAGCATGCAAGCATGAGGCCCTGGGTTCAACCCCTAGTACCGGGAAAAAAAAAAAAAAGACTATAGTTGGGGAAAAGTGGGACCCTAATCCCTGTCATGGGGCACCTAGGTCCATGCTCTTAAACACCTTAAAACCCCACACCACCTTGAATGCTCTTGGATTGTAGAAGTATCTTAGTCCTCCATGTTAGAATCTAGTGCCCCCTCTGTTTTACTTGGTGATCTACCAGGCAAGGCAACACATACACTTCTCAGGACTTATCTATACTTTTCCACCTGTCTACCAGGTCAATAACAAAGGTCAAGTCACAATATAACTCTACCAAGGAAATTTTAGACCTAAAGGAGGAAAGACACTCTACCTTGAAGGCATTAAAAGACCGTGTGTGTGTGTGTGTGTGTGTGTGTGTGTGTGTGTGTATCCCTGCAGAAGTCAGAAGAGTGTGGGGTTGGGTCGCAAAATTGTTTTGGGAAGGGAGGATATAATATAATGATAAACAAAGCAGAGTTATTGATATAAGCACATTCCTGTACTACAATATTTACATCCTAGCAAAGGCCCCCAGGAAATAGTGCTAACAGGTTGCTAGGATGGCTCTAGGAAGTTTAGAGAGAGCAACAGCCTGCACTAGGCAAAATAGAAAGGCCAGAGCTGTCTGGCAAACAATGGAAGAAGGGGGCAAAAGACAGAGATGCTGGATGTAATGGGACATGCCTGTAATCCCAGCACTTAAGGAGGGTGAGACAAGGGAATTGTAAGTTTACAGCCAACCTGGAGTACATAGCAGTAACCTGTCAAAGAAAAAAATTAAAAGTACATCCCACCAGCTATACTCTGCCATCTATCATAAATGATAAGGAATATGCTAGTGAGGGAGATATAAGCATCTCTGAGAAGTTTGTGGTTCTCCTCTATAGCCCAGGGCTGATGGTGGAAGACATTGCAGAATTAGGCTCCCTCATAGCAGTGGGCCTGATAGAAACAGAGGCTGAGTGGCATCACTTAACCAGCAGAAGCAAGATTAAGTGGTGTTTTTACGAGTGGCAACCACGGGGGCCTGACACACAGAGAACTATGAGGATAGTTAATGAGACACTAGAAGAAACATAGATGGGCAAACAATAAGGGTTCAATGTGCAGTTTTTAAAATCCAAGGTAGATGAGGAAGAGGCCGAGAGAAGCTGCCCCAATGGGAAATTACAATCCCTTGCCTCATTTCTGGGCCTGAACCAATTTCCAGAACCCAATGACTGAAGAAGAGTGGATCTCCAGCAAGCATATAAAAAAATAAAAAATGAGTCCTCTTGTCCTCCCTGAATGCGTAATTAGAATGGACATATTTTGTAGTTGGCAGAACCACCATCTTAATTCCTAGGCCTATGGGACAAGAACTGTCATAGTAGGGAAGACCAAGTAGAGGCCTCTGAAATTGTGCCCTCCCATCCCTGCCAAGAGTCTACATTTTTTAAAGTGTCCTCCCTTGAGGAATGGCAAAGATCAGAGAGCAAGTACAGAGCGGCGTGGGCTTCTGCTCACAACGCTGATTTAGCTACTGGTGCTACCCTCACTTGCTTTTCATTCTCCTGCTGAGAACACAAATTCAAAGCTTGAAGGTAAAGCAGCAATTCCGCAAAAGATAGAAGCTAAAGGAAACCTGGGTCCCTGATACTTCCACAGGCAGGTATACTGACCCTGAACTTCCTTCCTACCTCTGGAGTTCTGATTACCTAAGAAAAGCAACCCCTCCCTTTTGGTAAGCATGTGCATCCAGGTTTCAGTTCCATGTAGCCCAATAAAACCCAAACTGATACTAGCAGATCCTAAGAAATGCAAAGATAGAGGGGCTTTAAGCAGTTGCTCAGTAGAGACCTAGAGGAATGGAAGGAGAGATGACTTTCAGAAGTGTTATAGTTAGTTAGCTAGTTAGGTGCCATCCAGTCGGTATCCAACTCATAGCGACCCTCATGGGGTTTTTAATGGCTGACTGTTTCGGGATTGCCTTGGGAGTGAATTGCCAGGTCCTTCTCCCATTTTTGCGGTGCTGGGAATTGAACTCGGGACCTCAGAGACTGCAGCGCAGCGCTCTACCAACTGAGCTAAAATCCCAGCTTTCAGAAGTGTTATAGTGGATTGTAATTTGAAAGGTATACATGGGAATTTGCTTTATTTTTTGTTGCTAGGTTTTTGATTTTGTTTTCATTTGGTTTGGTGCTGGGAATTGAACCCAGGGCCTCATGTATGCTAAGCACAGATACTACCACTGAGCTTCACCCACAGCACTAATTGCTAGGATATTTCTCTGAATGCAGTATTACCCCAAAGCTGGCCCAAAGCTGGATAGTATTTATTTGGGCTATTTATCATAAATTAAGGACTTATGTAATTACCATAAGTAGTAGTAGCACCATTTTTACTGTTGTTAAATGCTATCAAGTCTGGTCCGACTCATAGCAACTGTATATACAACAGAACGAAACACTCCCCAATACTGTGCCATGCCTAGCACCATGTCAGTGCTTCTCTGTTAGTCACAGGGTTTTTGATGGCTGATTGTTTTGGGAGTGGGCTGCCAGGTCCTCCTCCTGTATCATTAGTACTATTATAGCAAAACATTGTAAGAGGAATATTGGGGAGGGAGGAGGCAGAAAGAGAAATGAGAGCTAGAAATAAACTGTATCATGACTTCAACCCTTTATCTCACCCTGAAATAATTTTTCTTCTGTCTGTCCCTTGAAGCCCACCTTGTGCTCACACTGTGAATTGCCTTGACCATTCCAGTCCTTACTTCTCTGACCTTTAAGCACACATAGTCACCTTGTCTTCATCGCAGGCCTGCTAGGCTTCTAGCTGTAGCAATTGTAAACCACAAGAGAACTGTAGTAAATTTGTTTTGATTGATTAACCAAAAAGGAGCAGCTGGAAACAATTAGTTACAGGCTAATTGTTATCAACTGCCTAGGTAATGAAAGCTATGAGGATTCATCCTATGTGATGTTCTGGTCTAGCCATTGAAACAATGAGTAAAGAACTAAGAGGAAAAAATGTATTCTTCCCTGGTAGTCTAGTGGTTGGGGGAAAAGGTTTTTAGTCTTTAATGACATGTGGCTGTTGTTAGAAGCCATCGAGTCATGTCTGACTCATAGTGACCCGCATAGGGTTTTCAATGGCTGATTGTTTCCGGATTGTCTTGGGAGTGGATTGCCACGTCCTTCTCCCATTTTTGCAGTGCTGGGAATCGAACCCAGGACCTCAGAGACTGTAGAGTGGTGCTCTACCAACTGAGCTAAATCCCAGCCACCTTTGGTGATGTAGTCTCCCAAATTTTCTTTTCAGGGAACTTTGCTTCTATCACTCATTTTCATCAAAGTGTTACATGGAACCTGCTATAGTTGGATCTTTGTTTATCTTCAAGAGATAAGCCCTCAGCCAGGTATGGTGGCACACACCTGTAATCCTAGCACTTAGGAGGCTAAGACAGGAGGATCACTAATTCGAAGTCAACCTGGAATACACAATGAGTTTGAGGCCAACCTGGGCTATATTGTGAGACCCTGAGAGAAAGATGAGGCCTCAATGTGTTGCCTAGGCTGGTCTTGAACTACTAGACTCAAGAAGTCCTCCTGCCTGGGCCTCCTGAGTAGCTTGCACAGGTTTATAGTTGGATCTTAAATGTCTCCCAAAGGCCCATGTATTAAATGCTTGGTCCCAGAGTGGTGCTACTGGGAGTTGGTGGAACCTTTAGTTTGTGAGGCCTAATAGGAGGTCTTTAGGTCATTGTGGGCATGCTCTTGAGAAGGATAGTAGGACCCTGGCTCCTTCCTAGTTCTCTTTGCTTTCTAGCTGATGAAGTACACAGCTTTGCTCTGCTTTGTGCTCCTACCATGAAGTGCTGCATATTCCTATCAATAAAACAATTTAAGCATCCATGCCCAGTACCAGGAACTACCATTTCATCATAGATGCTCTCTTTCTTTCCCCAGGAGCAGCTCCTGGCTAGCTGTTCTCCTTGTTAACAGCTAAGTCGTGGATGGAGAGTCCTGGTGCAGTAGCTCACACCAGTAGTGCCCACAACTTGGGAGGCAGAGGCAGGAGGATTACAGGTTCAAGGCCAGAGGCAGCCTGCGTAACTTAGCAAGACCCTGTCTCAAGATAAAAAATTTAAAGATGGGCTGGGGGTACAGCTCAGTGCTAGAGCACTTGCAAAGTGCACGTGAGGCCCTGGGTTTAACCCCAAGTACTGAAGGGAAAAAAAAAGTCGTGGCTGGAGGCTCAGGTTGGAGAAGAGGCAAGGCCAATTCTATGTTATGTCCACCTTTTCTTGGGCTGCTCTCATTTCTCCAAGAGTGGGAATACACCACATGAAAGTGTTCTTCTATGTCTGCTGCAGTTCCCATCGAACGGAAGAGCAAAAGCGTATTCAGATGAGGATGACTCATACCCATCCTGGTGAGCCTGAGCCCCTCCCCAACTCCTGCTGCATCTGGTGGGTCATCAGGACTTGGTTGTCCAAACATTTCTGATAGTCCTGCTGAGTCCCCTAGTCTGAAGGAGGAAGTGTCTGGAGAAAGAACAGAACAGATCCTTCACAGTGGTGTCCAGTGACATGAAAAGATTTCCCCTAAAAGTCTTATAGAAGATTCTGGAGAGAATGGGACCCCTCAGGACCAGACCTTAGCAGAATCCTCTATCCCCACTCTGTCAAGGCCTAACCCTGTGCTGCTTTCCCTTGTGGATTCTGAGAATCAAATTCTCCCGGAGAGTTCTCCTTTCCTCCACTAAATGTCAGTTCCCTTTTCAGCTGGGCCAACACACCTGGTAAAGTGAGCTCTTCATCCACACAATCCAGAAGGTGTGGAGGGCAGGAGACCCACGTGCTTCCCAGGGAAGTCAAGGAAGCTGGGACTAGCCTCTTCTGTGATCCAGAGGCCTAAAGCAGGCTTGGGGGTGGGATTAGCTGACTGCTGCAGAGCAATCAGTGGCCCTCAGCAGAGCTACCAGCAGTGGGAAATGATTCTGTGAGTGTAAGAAGGGCTTCTAGCCCGGCGCGGTGGCACATGCCTATAATCCCAGAGGCTCAGGAAGTGGATGCAGGAGGATCACAAGACAAGTTCGAGACCAGAGCTGTCTGCATGTCTGCATAATTTAGTGAGACCCTGTCTCAAAAAGTAAAAAAAAAAAAAAAAAAAAAAAAAAAAAAAAAAAAAAAAAAGGCTGGGGGTGCAGCTCAGTGGTACAGTACTTGGAAAGCATGCAAGCGCAAAGGCCCTGGGTTCAACCCCCAGAACCACACACACACACACACACACAAAAGGGGGAGGGCTTCTAAGTAGACAACTCAAGATACAAAGACAAAGTTTTCCGTTTAGCCCTGCATTTAGAAGAAGCTGGCTTTGGGAAACAGGTAAATATTTGGGTGAGAAAATGTAAAACATGGCTATGGATTGGCCAGGAGGTCAGGTTGGCTAGACTACAGGCTGGTCTAGCAGTTAAGAGAGTGCCATGGGTGGGACCATTCTGGGCAAAGCCCTGGAGGTCTGGCTGAGAAACTGGAGCTCACTGCCTATATCCCCATGTACAAATGATGGTTTGTTATCTAAAGCCACAGCTATGGCCTTGGCTTAGATCTCAGAAAAGAATACATTTTTATCATCCACAGGAGTCTAAGATACAGGTTTATCTTTGACACCAAGTATATAATTCCAGATATATGAATAATTTTGTATATATCAAGTTCTTGAGTTCAGGTTCAGAAGCCACAGAAAGGGAGTGTGTGAGAAGGATGTTGGTGGGTCACAGCCTGAGTGGGGAGGCTGGGTTACCTATTCCAGGAAGCAGGCAGGAACCAATGGAGGTGAGTCAGCAGGAAACCCAACCAAGATGTGACATAGGGATATTACCCATGGCCACAGCCACTGCCAAGGCCACTTCACAGCTGCTGCTGTGAATGCCCTCTAAGGGCTCCTATGTCTTTGCATCATCACTCTCTTCATAAGCATCATTGTGAAGATCTTACCAGTGCTTGGCATCCGGGAAACAGTCACTAAATATCAGCTATTATCACTGAGGGACCTGTGTATGGTATGAGAAATTAACATGGTCACTTTGGGACGCCTACCTTGGGGGCTCCAGCCTGACCTTAAGTCCAGGCAGTTAGAGCCACAAAGCGTAGAGAAATGTCCAAAAGTCCACTGCAACATGTTTCCCCCTCATTCCTTGCTTTTTCTTCTTTTATTGATTAAACCTGGAGTCTTCGGTGATACACATTTGGGGTTGAATCCAGACCTACTAGCTGATAATGCTGGGCTCCTCAAGTGAGTTGCTTAACTTCTTTACCCCTCAGTTTTTTTTCTTTGCAAAATAGGAATAATGAAGGCAGGTAGAGTGCCATGCACAAATAGTCCCAGCTATTTGGGAGGCTGAGGCAGGAGGATGGCTTGAGCCCAGGACTTTGAGGCTAGCCTGGGCAATAGAGTGAGACCCTACCTCAAGAAAAAATTTAAAAATAGTCAGAGTTGGTGGTGCACACCTGTAATCCCAGCACTTGAGAGGCTGAGGGAAGAGGATTATGAGTTCAAGGCCAGCCAGGGCCTTGAGCCTCTGGCTCAAAATAAAATAAAATAAAATAAATAAATAAATAATAATTAAAATAAATAAAATGAGAATAATGATATCTATAATATATCAGTGCTGCAAAAAATAAGCAGAGCTGGGCATGGTGGCACAGGCTTATAATGCTAGCATCTTGGGAGGCTGAGGCAGGAGGATTGTAAATTCAAGGCCAGAGGCAGCCTGTGTAATTTAGTGAGATCCTGACTCAAAATACCACTGGTACAGCCCAATGGTAGAGTACTTGCAGTATATGTGAGGTCCTAGATTGAATCCCCAGGTATGCCCCCCCTCAAAAAAGGTAAAGCGATAACTTATATAAGATATTTAGCACAATGCCTCTTGTATGAGAAGAATACTCATTTTTATTTATAATAATAAATAAATGCCAAGAGTACTCATGGACTGGAAGAAAAGGAGCACCTCCCAAGAAGATTCACTTCCTTCTGTAACACTCACCACGGAAGTTTGTCCTTTGATCTTAAGTCATCTGGCAGAGATCCTTTTGAGTTCTACAAAAAACAAAACAAAACTTTTTTTTTTCCTTTTAGTCATTTTGACAGTAGGAAGTCACACTTGTGGAAAATGCTAGTGTTCACGTAACAAAACAGACCATATTATTGCAAACATTTTGCTGGTCTAAGAGTACAAAGGAAGTTAGCCTTTCTGAGTCTGTTCCACTGAACTGTCTCCACAGATACTCCTCAGGAAAGGGTGCTGTGGCCAAAAACTTTGGCAATACGACTTCATCCCGTTTTTAGGGAATTACCAGGCACATCAACTTATGGAAGGCTCTGGGAAACATCATCAAAACAATGAAGTAGGAGAAAAAGAAACAGCGTAACAATATTCACCTCACATATCACTAAGAGCAAAATCCTTCATATTGGAACTCTAATAACACACTTTGCTAAATGCTATGGCAGCTATTCCTGATGTAAATGGGTCATTCTTGACCAGAACTTCACTCCTATGCCATAGTCTCCAAATAATAAGAACAAGTTTATGAGCCTCAAATATTTCTAAGCACAGCAAAGTTCTCATAGATATGGTAGCTATATTTTAGAACTAAAAATTAGGAATATTTTAAAGAAGTGGTAGCTTAGAAAACTCAAGACATGATTCTCTAGCACAGCACTGGCATATAGTAAGGGTTCCATAATTGAGTTGAGGCAGATTTCATAAGGAGACCCAACTCAATACTTATTTTTTACCCCCCTCATTTAACTTGTCTGTATCAAAGACATTCTAAGTTTGTTGTTAGGTGCCATCTAGTCAGGTCCGACTCTTAACAGAATGAAACACTCCCGACACTGACACTGTGCCACGTGCTATGTCAGTGCTTCTCTGCTATTCATAGGGTTTTCAATGGTGAATTGTTTCAGGAGTGGATTGCCAGGTCCTTTTCCCTAGCCTGCAACACCTGGTATTCCCAGGTGGTCTCCCCTCCAAGGACTAACCAGGCCTGACCCTGCTTAGCTTCCAACAGCAGGCAGCGTCGGAAGCCAGGGTTCTATGGCTGCAGACATTATACTGGGTAGTTAGAGGCCATATGACAACAACCCTGTGCATCAATTATTCTCTCTGTTTTGTAGATCAGGAGAGTAAGATTTAGAAGGGAGAGTTTCACAATATTGTTAGAACCAAGATTTGAACCCAAACTCTCTTACCACAAAGACTGTGCGTTCAATTATTGTGTCAAAATGTAACAAAGTAAGGTAACATTTTCTTATACAAATACTATAGTAATTGGAAGTAACATGCTTAGCCAGATGTGGTGGCTCACGCCTGTAATTCTAATACTGGGGAGACTGAGTCAGAAAGATCATGAGTTCAAGGCCAACTCAAAACACAAATAAACAAGCAAATGAACAAAAAAGTAGACAGTATGCTTAATTCAAGACTATGAAGGTAGTGCCAGGTGCAGTGGCACATGCCTGTAATCCCAGCGGCTTGGGAGGCAGAGGCAGGAGGATCGCAAATTCGAGACCAGAGGCAGTCTGCATAACTTAGAGCCTGTCTCAAAAAAGTAAAAAAAAAAAAAAAAGGCTGGGGGTGCATCAGTGGTCCAGCACTTGCAGAGCATGCAAGTGTGAGGCCCTGGGTTCAACCCCCAGTACCCAAAAAAGAAAAAAGAAAAAAAAAAAAAAAAAAAGATTATAGAGCTAATACATTTTTTTCTTTTTTTCCAGCCTGAGGATGAAGCTAATAACTTTTTTACCTGACCAACAATGTGTAAAATATAAAACATAAAAACATATACAGAAGCTATGAATTTCTGTATCTTTATTTATTTATTTATTGGTGTTGGGGGTCAAACCCAGAGCCTTAACCATGGTAAGCATGCACTCTGCCACTGAGCCACATCCCCATTCCCTATATCTTTTAAAATATAAACCTATGCTCAATTACATAAATACACAATTAAGTGGTTTCAATGCATTTTATAATGTACCCACAATATAGTATAAATATACCCTGCCATAGCACCCTGGCTTCTGATCCCCTGATCTTGGAAGCTAAGCAGGGTCAGCATGGTTAGTACTTGGATGGGAGACCACCTGGGGATACCAGGTGCTGTAGGTGAGAGAGAAGGACCTGGCATTCAACTCCTGAAACAATTCACCACTGAAAACCCTATAAATAGCAGAGAAGAACTGACATAGTGCCAGACATGGTACACTGTCAGGGAGTGTTTCATTCTGTTGTACATCAGATTGCTGAGTCCAACCCAGCTCGAGGGCAACCTAACACCACCAACAACAACATACCTTTACTCAGAATATACTCTACTACACACATTAATACTAACATTAACATAACAGTAATATGGAACTGTTAGTTTAAGTTAAGTAATTAACTGTTAAGTAATGAACACTCAAAAGTAATTTTGTGTGACCCCTTTAGGCTTTTGAGAAACTTTTAGGATGATTGAACAGACTGGTTGTGTTTTAAAGTTGCCCAAAGATATTTTACAACTTATCTTCTTTTTCTCTCAGTGCTTACTATTCTTCTCAGTATAGTCAAAAGTCATTTGCTTCAATCCCACGTTTGATACTCTGTTGACAACCATTAGAGTCCATCGTATTCTGCCAGGAAGCCATGCAAGTAAAAAGAAGTATCAGAAAATTCCACAGAGAACTGCTTAGGCAGGCAGGTAGGCAGAAGACTGTATCCCAGCTGTGGTGCATGTTTGTGTGCATGTGTACATGCATGTGCATGATCTGTGCATACATGTGTGCACACCTATGTGTGAGTGCACATTTGTATGTATGTGTGAGGACATGTATGCCTGCACATGATTTGTGTGTGCACAAATATGTGAACATGAGTGTGTATGTGCAGGTACATGTTTGTGTGTATGTGTGTCGGGGGACAAAAAACAACTTGATATGCTGCTTCCTGAAAGGCAAGAGTGGCAGGGAACACAACTCCTGGAACTCTGTTTGGGGCAGTTGTTACCAATTAGCGCCTGTTGTTGTTGTTAGGTGCCTCTGAATCCTCAACAACTCATGGCGACCCTAGTAGGTTTTTCAATGGCTGATTGTTTTGGGATTGCCTTCGGAGTGGATTACCTCATCCTTTTTCCATTTTGCGGGTGCTGGGACTCAAACCCAGGACCTCAGAGACTACAGAGCAACACTCTCCCAACTGAGCTAAATCCCAACCCAATTAGCCCCTAGAGAGAGGAAAAATAGCAGAAATCTTTCAAAGAAATGAAAGAGTGACATAAAGATAGGGCATGATTAATTCTTAACAAGATGAATGAAAATGTAAATAAAATACTAAATGGAGCATTAAATAATTGTGGATACTATGAAGGAATAGGCCTGGCTTTACTACATTACACTGAAAGCAGCATTAACTATTCATTTTAAGCTTTAAGGTGTAACTCTTTCTTTTTTCCTTTTCTTTTCTTTTCTTTCTTCTTCTTCTTCTTTTTTTTTTTTTTTTTTTTAAGAGCTTTTTCTAGGTTAGGTTTCCCAGAACCAAAGCCTGAGATGAGCATGTGTGTGCAAGTGATTTATTAAGAAAGGGCTCCCAGAGGAAATCAGTAAGAGTGGAGGAGTAGGGAGATTGCCCAGCCAGATTGTGATTCAATCTGATTCTACAGAGGACTCTGGGATGAAAATCACACCTCAGACTGTTTCAACCTCAGGCATATGAGCTTTTCAATTTCAGTCATCTGCTAAGGGCCAAGAGGAAGAAAACTACCAGGCACTAACAGAAAGAACTCTGTCCTTGAGGGAAAAGTCACTCCAGAAGCCCCAGGGCAGGTCACCAGAGAAGAGTCACAGGTGCAGGCCTTTGTAAACAAAGTGACAAAAAGATCTGGGAAGAGTTGAGGAGAGCACCCATATTAACCACTACCCTCTCCTGGCACCAGAGCCCACCAGGGAGCCACTGCCATGCAGGGTCCATAGACAGCAGGCCAGTGAAGAGAGAATCAACAGGCTGGCACCTCAAACCATGAGGAAATGTTGTAAGAGGTGTTTTCAGATTTACCACAAAAAACAGAGACTTGACAGCTGGGTGTGGTGGTGCATACCTGTAATCCTAGCACTAGGGAGGCTAAGGCAGGAGGATCCCAAGTTCAAGGCCAGCCTGGACTACATAGTGAGACCCTGTTACAAAACAAAACAGGAAAAGAGTGAAGACTTGCAACTTGGGACTTTTTTGGACCCCTTGATAATTTTCTTTTGTTAACCGCTTCCTGTTGGGAACCACTAGCATCCAGTGGGTGAGGGTCTGGCCCTTGGAGTTAGACAATCTTGGTTTTGAATATGAAGCCTATTACCTATTAGCCAAGGAACTCTTTGTCAAATTACTTATTCTCTCTGTGCCTTATTTTCCTCATCTATAAAACAAAGATAAGATAATGGCAGTATCTGCCTCAGAGGGTTGTTATAAGGAATTGGTAAGTATATAAACTGTAATGCACTCAGGATGGTATTTGGTAATGAGGTAAGCATTTTATTTGTTGTTGCTGTTAGGTGCCATCAAGTCATGTCCAACTCATAGCGACCCTTATAGGGTTTTCAATGGCTGATTTTTTGGGGATTGCCTCAGGAGTGGATTGCCATGTCCGCCTCCCATTTTTGTGGTGCTGGGAATCGAACTCGGGGCCTCAGAGACTGCAGAGTGGCGCCCTAGCAACTGAGCTAAATCCCAGCCCACAAGCATTCTGTTTAGTGATTGCAAATAAGAATGATGATGCCCCCTTTGTGGTTACTAGTATGAAAAAAAAATCTTTGGAAATCTCAGTGGGAGTTTTCTGCTCCCTCCACCCCAAGAGGCAGTATAACGGGGGGAGGGTAGATAAAGAGAAGAAATGGTGTCTAGTCAGCCATAGGTCTGGAAGAAAGGGAAGCAAATGACAACAGAAATGTAACTGTGGATCTCACAGTGGATAGCTCAGCCCTATGGTCTAGGGGAAAAAAGAATATGACCTGAAGACCTGGCCTGTGTGAGAGCCCACACAGAGGAGCACTCACAGTAGAGACAGTGCTATGAAGCAGAAATCACCCTTGGCTCGGCCAGTAGTGTGCCTGGACTACACGGCTGACATCTAGATGAGGGGAAGAGTCTTCGAAATGAGTCCTGGTGTTGTATGTGCAGTGGAGCCTGGGAGGGGTACCTGAGGTCTCCAACCCTCAAAGACCAGGCCCTCAGTCTAGGGCGCTGGCTGTCCCCTCCTCAGAGAAGACAACACAGCAGTACAAGGTGAGAGTTTGGAGTCAGGCTGCCTACGTTTGTATCCTGACCACGTACAGCCTGTGTGGCTCTCAAGCTGGCTTACCAAGCAATTCCTCCTCTCTGAACCTCAGTGTCCTCCTCTATAAACTTCTGAAACCTGCCCTATGGTGGTGGTTTTAATTATTTTTTTATTTATTTGTTTATTTATTTATTTATTTATTCGAGATTCATGGGGATATATAGCACTGTGCCTACCGCAGCATATGTGATCCAATATGTTATCTGTTGTTTGGCCATACCATCCCCTTGGACAGAATTTTAGAAACAAACCTCACTCTGGCTGTTATTTCACTATTTCTGGCTTTTAGGTTAGGTTGTTGTTGTTGTTAGGTGCCGTTGAGTCGGTATCCGACTCATAGCGACCCTCATAGGGTTTTCAATGGCTGACTGTTTCGGTAGGGTTTATAAAAAGCATTTTCAGATTTTTTTCTTTTAATCAAGGAAATCCCATTTTCAAACCAACCTCTATTAGAAGCTGGATTTATGAACCAGTGGCAGCTGCGCCTGGCAGTTATTGCAGTGGGTAGGACCAGGGACAGCTGGCCTCACCCTTCTTCCTGAGCCAGCACCTGAGACACCCTGGGGAGCCCTGGGTTCCTGGACCATGTAAGAACACTCCCCACTTTCCGACAGTTCTCCAGGACCTCCTCTTATTTTACAGTCCCAAGTTCATCACCACAAGCGACTTGTTCAAGATCTCCCCAGCTCAACAGTGGCAGAGTAGACATCAGAACTTCGGCCCTGTTCGCTTTGACGGCTTCTTCACTTTCATCACTGGAGGACCAAAGGAACCACTTTTTGTTTCTGCTAACTGGAATGCTATATTATTTACTTATTTAATTTTGGCTAATATGGTTTCTTACAGTGATTTCTCCCACTTTTTTTCTTTTTTAAGTACTTGAGGGTTGAACCCAGGACCTCAGGCATGAGAAGCAAGTACTCTATCACTGAACTGCACCACCAACCCCTTTTGTACTTTTTATTTTGAGTCAGGTTCTGGCTAAGTTGCTCAGGCTGCCTCTGCCCTTGAATTCAAGATCCTCCTGCCTCTGCCTCTGCCTCCGCCTCCTGAATCGCTGGGATTACAGGCACGTACCACAGTGCCTGGCTCTCCTCCACTTTAAAAAAAAAAAATTAAAGCTAGGCATGGTGGCGCATTCCTGTAATCTCAGCTACTCAGGAGGCAAAGGCCAGAGGCAGCCTGAGCAATTTAGCGAAACTCTGTCCCAAAATAGGAGTGAAAAATGGGCTGGGTGCTTCAGCTCAGTGGTAAACTGCTTCCAAAGCATGTATGAGACCCTGGGTTCAACCCCTCAATACAGCTCCCCTGCTAAACATTTAGCCCTTCTATAAGTGATAATATCTATGAATCTCACATTTGATCTGCACTATGGTTTTCTTAATAACACATTAACCTAACAAATAAGTACTGATATTAAAACTATTTGCTCATTAACTGGGCCTGGTAGCACATACCTGTAATCCCAGCACTTGGGAGACAGAGGTAAGAGGATCGATGTGAGTTCAAGGCCAGCTTGGTCTACATAGTGAGCTCCAGGCCAGCTAGAGCTACACAGTGAGACCCTGTTTCAAACAATAAAATTTGTTCATAAGCTGGGCATGGTAGTGCATACCTATAGTCCCAGCTACTTGGTAGGCTAAAACTGAAGGATCATTTGAGCCTGGGAGTTTGAGACCAGTCTCAAAAAAAAAAAAAAAAAAAAAATTTGTTCATATATCATTTAAAGTTTACTTATGCATAGCCAGTGATTTCCATAGTATATTTTAAAACATATTTTCTCTGCGTACAAAAGAAAAAATACCTTAGCTCAAAGGAAGCCAGACATGACCACCAGTTACTGTGTTCAAACAAAATACCAGGAGGCCCAGGGATGTGCTGGGCCCTGTTTCCTCTAGGCATCAATTCAACAGGACGACATAAGTTTAGAATGAAATTAAAGCATGCCTACAGTAGAGTTAGCTTTTGGTTTTTAATTTAGAAACAAGAGGTGGGAGGACACTGAATCAAATGCTCCTTTGAAAGCGTCTCCCATTCTATAATTCAGCGAGTTCCATGCACTGTGGAATATTTGAATTTATAACTTTGAAGCCTCCTGTACATCATTAACAGGGACTGTGTACACTATTCATTAAGAATGCTGCTGTGAGTCCATCCTTTGTAATCACAACAAGATGCTGCAGGGCTTATATGCTGGGGAAATAATTCACACCTTGGAATGTTAATTGCACTTACTTCTGGACCTTCAGGCTGAAAATGCAGCAGGATCGTTGTGCAACACCACATGCCCTGTCTTGTCTGGCTGGCTCTGTCTTTAGAAATGAATAAGGAAAAGAAAATCATTTTAAGTTTTGCTTAGAGTTGAGATTAGACTTTCAAAGCATTCTTTCTCTTTCCCTTCAAATAGAGCCTCCTTTAGGGGCTGTACTGGATACAGAAATTTAATCCTTTATCTATTCTCTCCAAAGGTACATTTTTTCAGCTGACTTTTTCCACTTGGTGCCATATTACTCATTGGCTTGTCACCTTAGATCTGACGCTAAGGTAATATAATCCAGGTCTGGCTTTGCAGTCCACATTCAGGATATCCCATTTCTTTTTCTGGCCACACAAGTATCAGACTCCCAATGTTGGCAGCAGTCTTCCAGGAACTTGGGAAGCACAGACTGGCTAGTCAAGTTGGCCTTCTCAGGTGGACCAAAAACTAATAATAAATAAATTCTCATCAATGTGCTAGCCAAAGCATAGACTTTAATTTCACAGAGCTGTGTTTGAATCCTGGCTCTATTTACTGTGAAACTTGGGGCAAACTAATTAACCTCTCTGTTTCCCTGCCTTCACTTATAGTTTAAGGACACAAATAGTACTTCTTGTAGGGTCACCTTGAGAATTAAGTGAATTAATGCACATAAGGTATTTAGCACAGTGCTGGACACATGTAAACTACTCAAAATTGCCAGCAATTATTCTCATTATGTCTCTTTTGATTACCACCATTCTGTCACGCAACTTACCGGAACAGAGATATGGTCACGTGACAGAGTCCACAGAGAGGTCTACATAACATTCACTCTAAACCTTTCTGTAACCCACTGTGCCTGGACTCCTGTAGCGAGGTTTTTACATATGACCCATGTTCTGCTGAGTTGAGGTTCCAGGAAGGGGTAAGTGATTCAGGCATACAGGCTACTACATGCAGGTGGGTCTGTCTTCCTGTGACCACCACAACGGAAGAGGTTTGGTAGAAGTTCCAGTTCCTAGCCCCTACCACATAGGTACTGACTGGTGAGCATCAGTAGTGGGGTTTCCACAAGAGCATTCCTTTAAGTGATTGAGTATTTCTCCTGTGATTGTTTCTGGCTGTGTGGTGCCCTAGCCTGTTTCCTTGGCACTGCTGGAAATTCTATGAACTGCCTAATACCCTGCTATAATCCTTTTATGTTAAAAGTAGTTAGAATGAGTTCTGTAGTCTACAGCTAAGAGCACAGTAATTACCAAAATGATCAATACAGTAATTATCACAATAATCCTTCTTATAGTAATAAAGGTTTCTTTATTAAGCATACCCAGGCTGCTAAGAGATAAAGAAAAGCATTTATGAAAACTTTGTCCTTAGACCAGGCATGGTGGTTGTTATTGTTGTTAGGTGCTGTCGAGTTGGGACCAATTCATAGTGACCCTATGTACAACAGGTAAAACACTACCTGACACTGTGCCAAGCCCAGCACTATTGTCAGTGCTTTCTGCTATTCATAAGGTTTTCAATGGCTGATTGTTTTTTGGCAGTGGGTTACCACAACCTTCTCCCAAGGCATGGTGGTGCCTGCCTGTAATCACAGTGACTCAGGAGGTAGAGGCAAGAGGATTGCAAACTCAAGGCCGGAGGCAGCCTGTGCAACTTAGTGAGACGCTGTCTCAGGACAAGAGGTGAAAAAGGGTCTGGGGGTGTGGTTCAGTGGCACAGGACTTGCAAAGTATGTGTGAGACCCTGGTTCAGCCACCCAGTACCACACACACACACACACACACACACACACCACCACCACCATCACCATCATCACTACCATCAACAAAACAAAAAACCAACTTTGTCTTTGCTTTCAAAATGCATTTGTCTTAAAAGAAAAAATGCCAATGAATAGAAACCTGCTTCTGGTGGGGGAGTTGTTGGGAGGAGGGATTAATTTTCTTTGGCCGAAAGCCTTTTGGGAGGAACTAGTAGAATAAACTGATTAAACCTAAAGACTTAAGGAAAAGAGTCCTCACTTGGGTCTTTCTGAAGGATGACAAGTGAGCTTACCCAGGAGTGTTCTCTATAAATTACAACGGATATGAAAGATGTGCTGGAAAGCCAGTGTATGTGTATAAGCACTTGATTTAGGATGTTGTATATAGTCATTAATGTACTCACATGTCTAGGACGGCACCAAGAGTGTGCTCAATTACAATTAGGAGAATGCCTTGAAAGAAGTCATTAACAAGAGCATTGAGATCTATCTCCAGACATATTTTAAATTTATGAGAAATGAATGTGTGACGGGTACAGGCCTGGGTGAAGTGTGGCTTCAGTTGTAGTGGTATTCTTACTTGGTGTTGGTGATGGTATGGGTGAAGGTAGTTTTTAAATTATAATGTCAACTTATTTCTCCTTGCAAAGACCCCTGCATGTGGCTCCAACAACAACTTTCTTGTCATTTTAATACCCAGTTTCCTAATTTTTCACCTTAAATCCTCCTGGCAAAATTCAATGACCTCTTCGAAGCAGATCAGAAAACTTTTCACAACACTAAGCTTAAAGGCAGAACTGTCAAGTGCTTGAGGATCTAAGTCTTCCTCCAAAAAAGAGCACAAAAAATTCTGGACGTTTGGTCCAGTCAAGTGGGGTATTGGTTTCCTATTGCTGCTGTTTACAGATTGCCACTAAGTTTGTGGTTTAAAACATCACAAATTTGTTATCTTGTAGTTGTATAGGTGAGGAGTCCAAAATCAGTGTCACTGGGATTTAGTTAAGTGTCTCCAGGATTGGTTCCTTCGGAAGGCTTCTGGGGAAATCCATTTTCTTGTCTTTTCCAGCTTCTTGAGGCCTTGGCCTCACATCTCTCCAACCTCTTGTTTCCATGGTCACATCTCCTCCTACTGACTCTGATCCTTCTCTCTCCCTGTTACAAAGAACCTTGTGATTGCATTGAGCCTACCTAGACACTTCAGGATAGTTTCTCCATCACAAAACCCTTAGTTTAATCATATTTTCAAAGTGTGATTTTGCAGTATAAGGTAACATTTATAGGTTCTAGGGAATTATAGCTTGTTCAACCTATTGCAGGTAACAACAAACTGAGTTGTACTTTCTTCAATCAATGGGGACTTACTTTAAGGTTATATGGAAAAGTAAGCAAGAATAGGAAATAAGCCAACAAGCATTTGGGTTACAACAAAGATATCTGTTTATCTTGTGTCCCCTCAGTGGCAGGCGCTTTTTTACTAAAGTCTAGATGACTTCTAGGGGCTGGGATTTAGCTCAGTTTGTAGAGTGCTGCTCTGCAGTCTCTGAGGTCCTGAGTCTGATTCCAGCACCGCAGAAAACTGGAGAAGGACATGGCAATCCACTCCTGAGGCAATCTTGAAACAATCAGCCATTGAAAACCCTATGAGGGTTGCTCACAACTCAACAGCACCTAACAACAACAACAGATGACTTCTGAGACAGATGGAAGGACACAACTCTCCCTGGAGCACTGGGGCAGGAGTTAAGCACCATTAAGCAACAACAACAACAAGCACTGTTAAATGCTGTTGAGAATGTTAGTTTTGTGTTGAGTCTTCAGGTCTTTATTGTAAGCATCCTATAATGTTTTTCTCTGTGAATGAGTGAAACCACAGAGAGCAGTCCACTCAGGCCTTTGAATAGCAGTAGATAGACTCTTCTCTTATGCCAGGCAACCTACAGCAGGGAACTGTCAACCAATTAGCTCCTCTGCAACTGCCTAGACTGCCCTCCTGGCAGCCCAGCAATTTTGGACGCTTTGAAATCATTCTGAGAACATCCCAGCTCCTGAAGCCATGACTCTTGCTCCAGGAGGCCTTGCTCCAGTCACAGCTGCTCCAGACAATCTGCCTCAATCTTGGAAGGCAGCATCTGAGGTAAGACAAGCTTTGGTAATCTTTAGATGAGCCTGTAGCTATTCACAACTCTAGATGGGGTGAGGGAGCACTTCCTCAGTAACTTAGCAAGAAGCCAGTGTTTAGTGGCACTGGAAGCTGTTCTGTGATTGGTACAAACACAATCCTTTGTTTTCATGCCTCACCCACACCACACCATCCTTCTTGGCTATATAACCAAGCTGTTCATTCTTCAAGTGAGCCTGGAGACACAATCCTGCGCTGCCCCTGGTGTTGCAACATTAGGCCCAACAAAAGCCTTCTCCCAAATGGGCTTTTCTTGTCCTACTTCTAATTTTTATTATAAGTAGCTTATGCTACACTCTTGCAAAAGGACATCTTATTGGCTGCTGTCTACTCTACAGATGGCAGCTTTTGAGTCACTCACCAATCTTTGACCAGGAAATATGGACCATAGGACAGACAACATGGCCACCAATGCACAGAAACTACAGGCCTTTTTCTCCAAAAGGTGTTGGGAAATGACAACAATTCAGAGATTGTCACACTCCTCTGGAGAAACAATGTCAATGACTGAAGAATTTGGGCAATAGTTTTTTGCATCTTGATTTTTGAAACTGGGATATTGGTAGGTGCTTGTTACAAGTGGGTTTCGGTTACCACTTACAAAGTATCCATGAGAGAAATCATAAAATGTCCCAAAATAAATAAAGAGTGATTTGGGAAGCTACAAGCTTGTCAGAATGACCTATAATCTAATCACAGACTCTAATTATGGGGAAATAGATGCAAATCACCAAGGGAGGTCTTCAAAGACCTTTATGGTACTTCAAGTGATAAAAAGCAACATACTAGAATTCCTAAGCCTTGAGTCATTTGTAAAAAATAGCCTTTATAGCTTTCAGGACACTGAGCTTAATTCAGCAACCATTTTATAAATGTTTACTCTCTTCGATAGAGAGAGAAGATTCAGAAAGGTGAGAAGTCATCTGCAATGTACAGAGACTCGAACTGACTTACTTCTCTTTAATGGGAGGCACACAGCCCGTTACACTGAATATTCTTGGATTGTGTCAGATAATCATACGTTCAGACACTGGATTAGTCACATCATGAATTTCATAGTCACCGTGTAATTGACACAGACCTTTAAACAGCCCTTTCTCCCTGGAAGCCAGCTTATTGCTGGAATTAAATGAACTGTCACTCTGGGGAAAAGGGAGGCAGCTTTTTACTTGGCTCACCTTGGCTGTGAGTGGGAGCTTTCTAGGAGCTAGTGCTCTTCCTCACCAAGCTGTCCGAGTGGAAACAAGCAGACTGTCCTTAAGAATGCAAAGGTTCTAGAGGCTGCGATGTAGCTCAGTGGTAGAGCACTTGCCTGGCAAAACCTTGGATTCAATCGCTAGCACCGCAAAACAAAATAAAATAACAACAACAACAACAAAATGCAAAGTGGGAGCTCAGAGCAAAGGGTAGAGAAGAAAGTATTTAGTGTCCAGGCTGTTAAGAGAAGTAATTGACTGATTGTGTTATGTGATCCACTGCATAAACATAAACAATTAAGCCTGTAAGTAGCTGAAAGGCTGCTCCTCTAGCCTGGTCTCTGGCGCCAGAAGGATCATTCAAATACCAGCTTGGCAACTTAACTGCAATGTGACTTTTGGCAGATGGAACCAACGGGTTTACCTATTCCAAAAGAATATGATGATGATTAAAAGCAGACAAAAGGCATATCATAAAGCTGGGTTCAGTGGCACACACCTCTAATCCCAGTGAGTTGGGAGACTGAAGTAGGAGGATATAAAGTTCAAGGCCAGAGGCAGCCTGCATAACTTACTGAGAACCTATCTCAAAAACAAAAAACAAAAAACAAAACAAACAAACAAACAAACAAAAAACATAGACTGGGAGTTCAGCCCAGTGGTAGAGCACTTGCAAAGTGTGTGCAAAGCCCTGGGTTCAACACTTACAAACTGCCAGGGGAAAAAAAAAAAAAAAGAAGAAGAAAGATATCCTAAGTGAAAGCCTCAATAAGCTTTACCTGCTTTTGATGTTTTGATCTGTTCTATTCTGTTCCTTTTTGTTCTCATGTGGTGCTGGGGCTCCAACCCCAGGCCTTGTGCTTGCTAGGCAAGCCCTCTACCACTGAGCTATGTCCCCTGCACACTTTTGTTATTCATTGTTCACTCCCATTGCTCCAAATCTCCAAGCCCTATCAAGAGTAAGGTCACATTCAGAAGCCTTCTCAAGTCACCAAATTACTTCTACCTTCTTTGAAACTCAGTCTGGAATCTGTTGCTGCTAAGTCTGGGGGCTGCCTGTCATCACTGCATTTGGCTTTGTTTTGTATTGTTTTATGGTGCTGGGGCTCTTATGTGCTAGGCAAACACTCTACCACTGAGCTTAATCTCCAAGCCCCTGCATTTGGCTTTTGATGACATCTCCCTGCCTATGTTTTAAGCAACTTTCTATAATTCCAGAGCCTCTGCATTTTTTTTCCCCCCAGTCCTAGAGTATTGAACCCAGGGCCTTATATAGCTAGGCAAGTGCTCTGAAAGTGAGCTACAGCCCCATCCCCTTTATTTAAAAAAAAAAAAAAAAATTACAATTCTCTCGCCTCACCTTCCCAAATTCCTGGGATTACAGGCAAGGGCCATGGTGCCCAGCTCTTCCTCTATCTTTCCCTCCAGCTTTTCATTCCATATCTTGTCTTCTCCTAATTTTGTCTCTCCAAAGGCCAAAGTTGAGATTGGAGAGGAAATTGCCAACAAGGTAGAAAACGTGAAATGTGGTCTGGTTGGGGGAAGAAGGAAGGGAAGAAATCATGCCTGTTCCTTTGTTTTTTCCCCAAATAAATTCACTTCCTTGCAAATAACTATCCTTTCCTCACTTTTAGTTTGTTCATTTTCTTTGAACTTCCTTTGAACAATGTAAAGATCTCCTTCCACATCCAACCACAGTTTTATTCAAATCTCCAAAATAAATGGACTGCATGACTAAAACATTAAAACAATGCCTATTCAGGCTACAGAAGTATCCCTCAGAGATGTGAAATCTTTCACTGGCCCTCTCTCCACTCTCAAGCAATTGACAACCATTTCTATGTTTGACAATCTTCCATTTGTGAGTTTCCTGGCCAGAGCTGGCTCTTTGAGTGTAAACTCCTAAATCTGGTGATTGTTTCTTGTTTTTGTTTGTTTGTTTGTTGTTATTGGTTTGGTTTGGGGTTTTGGTTTTTTGAGAAAAAGTCTCACTTTGTATCTCATGCTAGTCTGGAACTCTCTATGTAGCCCAGGCTGGCCTTGAACTCTCAATCCTCCTGCCTCAGCCTCCTGAGTGCTGGGATCACTGGTGTGCACGACTACACCAGGTCTGATGACCATTTCTATCTAATTTGGTTAGTGTTTGGTCCAGAACAATACTTTGTCAAAGAAACACATCAGTCTGATACTTGATAAGATTTATTGGCAAATACTGAGTGTGGTTGAGAGAACAGGTTCCAGGGGCACACAGCACACAGATAATTACATTTCCTGGCATCTGTGGCAGTCATCTGGTGGCTGAGTGACAGGACTCTGAACAACTGAAGGTAAGTGGATGTGATATATTCCAGTTTACAAGCCCGGCCCCAAAATGCCCCACAAAATTTTCCACATTGTTTTCTTTTTTTCCAAATTAACACATATTCATTTACAAATTAATGGGTTACAGTGTCACATTTTCATGCATGTGTATAATGTACTTTGATCATACCCTCCATTACTCTCTCTTCTACCCTCTTCCCCCCTTGCTGATCTCCTTCCTCTTCCCAAACAAATCATCTTCTATTTTCATTTTTTTTAAAAAATACAGATCCCACACGTGAGAGAAAACATGCAGTGTTTGTCTTTCTGAGTTAATGTGATGATATCCAGTTCCATACACCTGCAAATGACATAATTTTGTTCTTCTTTATGGCTGAATAAAACTCTGTTTTGTGTATTATCTACATGTTCTTTATCTACTCATCTGTTGGGGGGCACCTAGCCTGGTTCCATAACTTCACTGTTGTGAATAATGCCACAATAAACATGGACTTGAAGGTATTTCTGTTGTTTGCTGACTTAGATTCTTTCATATATACCTAGACTCTGTTTCTTCACTAGTTGGACGGTGATATAGGTAAGCTCTAGGGAAGAACTTCAGGAGGCTTGTGGGTGGGAAGCTGTCATGAAGCTACAAAACACAAGAAACTATGTCCCTGAGTCACAGCCTGGAGGAGATTGTCCAGGGCAGCTGTGCAACCTACATTCACTGTGGGGTGAAGGAGAAATAAATCTTTGTTACAGGAAGCTACAGAGATTTGGGGGGTTCTTTGCTATTGTTGATAGTGTTAATTAGCCTTACTAATGTGTTTTAAAAGGTCTTAGTGCATATGAAGAGCTTAAATGTTAGTTTTATTAAAATTATTATCTGTTCCATCAACTAATGTTTATTGACTATGACAGGTAGTACCTCATGTTTCTTACAACTCTTTAGAAGAGCAAGTCCCCAGGCCTTGCTCTCTCCCACCCAGGAGGCATTTATCTGTGTTCTCTCTGCCTGACTGGCAACTTCCTTCTTTTTGCAAATAGTCAACTATTACCCATCCTTAAGATCACAGCTCAACTGTGTTCTTTCTCATAAAAACCTTCCCTAACTCCCTAGACTAGGGCAGTGTCCTTTATTAAACGATCTTGTATATTTCTGAACTTATCCCATAGGGTGCTTATCATATTTTGTTACTGCATGACTATTTATATAATTCTCTGATAAATGTCAGGGTATGGTGGTACACACCTGTTAATCCCAGCACTTGGGAGGCTGAGGCAGGAGGATCACAAGTTCCAGTCCAGCCTGGCCTATACATAATGAGTTCTAGGCCAGCATAGTCTACACAGCAAGACTCTGAGAAAACAAAGAATATTTATTTTTCTCACCATAGAGTAAGCACCAAATCATCAAATAGGCCATCCTATTTGAATGCTTTTGTTGATGACTGGAAGAGAATATCGAACCCAGGGGCTCACACATGTGAGGCAAGTGCTCTACTACTGAGATACACCGATAATGCTGCCATCTTATTTGATTCATTGATACGTGCCTTGCACCTAGTCTAGTGCCACACACACAGGATTTGCTTAAAGATATATATATATATTTAGGTATGTGCATGCATCTGCATAGAATAGGTCTTACAAGCTATCTTCTTCTTTCTTGGGTCAAATATTAGTATTGGATCTGGTTTTTATTTTTGCAGGTTTAGAAACTTCATTTTTTGGGTGGGCATGGTGGTGCATGCCTATCACCCCAGCAATTTGGGAAGCACAGGCAGGAGGATGGTGAGTTCAAGGCCAGAAGCAGCCTGCATGACTTCAAATCCATAAATAAATAAATAAATAAATAAATAAACAAAAATAAAAATAGAAATAGAAACTTCATTTTTCATGGAAGCGAAGAATCTGGAAAACGATTCACAGTAACCTAACCACACTTACAGGATATCTACTTCCTGGCTGTGTGGTCCCTGAGAAAGTAAATTGGCTAGTGCCCAGAAGCCCATTTGATAAAAAAAGAAGGGATGACTTGGAGAAGAATTTCTTCTTCTTAGGCCAGAAAATTAATTTTGTTCTTTTAAAGAGTGTATGTTTCTTCCAGGCATAGCCTTTTTTCTCCATTAGATACCATTGAAATCTTTTCCATTAGATCTTCTCCATTAGATACCATTGAAATCTTTTTCTCCATTAGATACCATTGAAATCTACTTAGTGAAGACCATGGCCTCACATAATAGGAGCCCAGTAAAATATCTGAATAAATATCTGTGGGTATTATTAGTTGAATGACTGACAAGTGTACTTACGCTTTGTTTGACCATTTCTAGAGCCCATGTAGATGATAGCCTTTTGTTATATTACTTGTCCATTACCTTCCATTACCTGGAAGTTTGGAAAGAACTAGTGAATATGAGCCAGACCTACAGGACTATAGATTCCATGAAGTTAAAAATCATTATCGTAGGAAAGAAAGGGGGGGGGGAGGAAGGAAGGAAGGAAGGAAAAGAAAGAAAGTTCTGATTATGGTGGTGTTTACCTGTAATCCCAGCACTTGGGAGACTGACGCAGGATTGGGAGTTCAAGTCCAGCCTTGGCTACATAGTGAGACCTTGTCTCAAAAAACAAAACAAAAAGAAAAGAACAACAGAAAGAAATTTATCATCATCACCACCAACATTTGTCATGCATTTATCACCATCTTCCCACTTAATCCTTATGACAATCTTATAAATACTAGCCCCGTTTTACAGGTAAGGAAATGATATCCAGAGAAGCTTATCCATGTGAAGCTTACACAGCTAGTAAGTGGCAGAGTCAAGATTTGAGTGCAAGCCTGTCTCACTGCAGAGTATGGCTTCTCATGCACTGTGCATAGTGCACACTAGACTATATTCATCTCAGTATTGCTGTGACACTTGGACTATGCATTCCCAAACATGTGTATGTAGTCAATTCTTGTTCTCAAGCAGCAGAAAACAATTCTGATTATTATAAACAGAAAAGAACTTATAAGAAGTTGCCAAACCAGACAGAAATTGAGATAGGGGCAGGGTGTACCATATGGTAACTATAGTTGACAATAACATAGTGTAAGGATTGAAGATGTATCTCAGGGGCAGAGTGCTTGCCTAGTATGTGCAAAGCCCTGGGTTTGATCTCAAGCACTGCAAAAAAAAATGTATCATGTATTGGAAATTTGCCACCACCCCCCTAACACACAAAGATAGGAAGGAACTCCTACCCAAGGAGCAGAATACAAGACAATCATTTTTCGGTAGCAATAATCCCACCTCGATGGCTCAGCCAAATCCCCCCAGGCACATGGATTCTAACTTTCCATTCATCTTTGCTTCGTTTATTCTGAATTAAACATCTGGAATGAGAGTATCTGATTAGCCAGCCTGCCATTTACCTAAGAGCATGAAGGGGAAGAGATTACTTTCTACTTCCCTAGTGAGAGGTGAGCCTTGCTATAACTAACACAGAGGGATGATCCCCCAGACTGAGGGAGGGCTTACAAATATTGACAAAGACCTGCCATAACAGGGGTGCGTTAATCAGGCCCACTACAGTCATTGAGTCACAATTTATATTTTAGTTCCCTTGCCAGTATTAGAGAAAGCCCAGAAGCACATCTACAAGCTATCATTTACTATGGTTTATAAGCATGATTCATTTTCACTTCCGTTTTAGAAGGTGATATTTTCTGACCAACATTGGAAACTTCCTAATAAGGAAACTGGGGCCTCCTGCACCTGATTAAAGTTGCCCATGGATGAGAACTTCCAGGCTCCAACAGTGCAGCATGGACTCTTCCTGCCTCTGTGGAACTCTAATGTGCCTGGCCTTCCTGTTACTCACCTGCCACGTTTGTGTTTACTGTCCACCCAAATTGGGTGAAGGCCAAATGAGCAATGTGAATACAGTGGGGCCAAGCAACAGCTCCGTGTTGGAGGCCAAGTGTAGGCTGTACGGTCTGGGCGAAAAGAGACTTTTCTCATAGATGAACCCTAGATTTTATAGGGGTTAAGTATAGTTACCTAGTCTACTTGATGATCTCTATAGCTTAAATGGGAGAAGGGCCTGGCAATCCACTCCCAAGGCAATCCCGACACAGTTGCCACTGAAAACCCAATAAGGGTCGCTATGAGTCGGATACCGACTCGACGGCACCTAACAACAACAACATAGCTTAAATACTTTTAAATTTTAAATGAAGAAATGTGGATGTTTCATTCTCTCTGTGAATTCTTTTTGACATAATAGATTAGACGTGTTGCTTCCATATTTGGTGCAAAGAGTAGAGTAATAAAAATTTTTCTGTGGGCTGCAGGTGTTGCTATATGGTAGAGTGCTTGCCTAGGCTGCACCCAGCATAGGTATTTGTGTGTGTGTCTCTGTGTGTGTGTGTGTGTGTGTGTGTGTGTGTGTGTGTGTGTGTGTGTGTGTGTATGTGTGTGTTGTAGTGTCTGGGGAATGAAGGGAGCCAATGGCTGCGATGGGCCTCCCTGTGTGGATCTGGAAGTAGAAGCAGCATGCCCAATAAGCAGCTCCATTTGATAAAATATACCAGTCCATTCAAAAGCCTGCTCCCCTCCACCTGTGACGCCCAGGCCCACCTGCCCTCAGAGCAGCTTCTTAATGTAGACCTCTAGCACTGTTCTTCAATGAACACTTTTCTGCCAATTTTTTTTTTTTTTTTTTTTTTTTTTTGTGGTCCTGGGGGTTGAACCCAGGGCCTGGCACTTCCATGCTTTGCAAGTGCTGGACCACTGAGCTGCACCCCCAGCCCTTTTTTATTTATTTATTTATTTATTTACTTTTTTGAGACAGAGTCTCGCTAAGTTACACAGACTGCCTCTGGTCTCGAACTTGCAATCCTCCTGCCTCCACCTCCCCAGCCGCTGGGATTACAGGAGTGCGCCACCACGCCCGGCTTTTCTGCCAATTCTTAAGAGTCGTGTAATGGAAACTTTCTCAAAATTCTGCATACAAGGTTGCTCTAAAAACTCTCTTCAGTGAGTATCCATCACTGAAAATGTAAGGATCAAATTAAATATGTCTATTAATAAGCATTTTTGTGCCTCTTTGTGTTAGTGGTTTGCAAACCCCCAAGGACGTGCTGAAATAGATTGCTGAGATGTCCCCTGGGGTCTCAGATTCAGTAGATCTGGAGTAGAGACCGGAAGTTGCAACAAGTTTCCAGGTACAGCTTGCTGCTGGTGAAGGTTAGATACTCACTCATGACTATCTTTGCCCTATGGAATGAAAAGAAGCACATTTTCCCCTTTCGTAGGTCTGATGTGAAGCCGGGCTATTTTACATCGACAACCCCAGGGAAATACAAGGAGAAAGAAAGACAATAGAGAAGTGCTGATCTGTACTAATTTGGAATTCTGAGTAGCTAAATTGAATTTTTCTTTCAAAGTATTGGGGAGCTGAACCCAAGGCCTTGCGCATACTTAGCAAGTGCTCTCCTGAGCTGCATCTCCAGCCCCTTTTTAATTTTTTTATCTTGAGACAGGGCCTCACCAAGTTATGCAGTCTGCCTTTGGCCTTGAACTTGTTATCCTCCAGCCCCAGCCCCCCACTCCGGGTTGCTGGGATTACAGGTATGTGCCACCATGCCCCGCTAAATTGAAACCATATGTGCCATTCATTCATTACCCTCAACTCTTCATGGGACTGGAGCCAGAACGAGCAATATTTGAGTTGGTAGGCAAGCATTGGAAGGAGCAGGATAGGGTCAGAGTTATATTAGGGCACGTGAGGTACCTCCATTCCACCCACCTCAACTATGTAGTGGCAAATTTCCCTCTTCAAGGTGGTCCCTCTTCAAGATGGTCAACTCTTATTATTATAAAAGTTTGTTTTGTACAGGTGACTTTTAAAAAATGTTTTATCATGAAAACCCAAATATATACCAAAGTAGAAAGAAAAATACAATGAACACTCTTACACTCAAGACTAAAATTTAATCATTGCATATATATATATATATATATGTATATGTATGTATATGTGTATATATACATATATACATATACATATGTGTATATATATACACATATACATATACATATATATATACACATATATACATATACATATATATATATATATATATATATATATATATATATATGCGCTTGAACCCAGGGCCTTGTGCTTGCATGCTTTCCAAGTGCTGTACCGCTGAGCTGCACCCCCAGACCATTTTTTTGTTTTTTGAGACAGGGTCTCATTAAATTACGCAGACTGCCTCTGGTCTTGAACTTGCGATCCTCCTGCCTCTGCCTCCCTAGTTGCTGGGATTACAGGCATGGACCACCCTGCCCAGCTCCATTGTTAATATTTTGCCTGCTTGGGATTGATATTTTTTGTCGATGCTATCTCCAAAAAATAAGGACTTTTCTGTATACTTACAATGCCATTGTCATCTAAAGATGAAATAACAGTCCCCAACATCATTTTACACCATTTCTTTCTTTCTTTTTCTTTTTTTTAATTTCCCAAATGTCTTTTATAGACGTTGTCTTTTTCTGAACTAAGATCCAGTCAAGGGCACATGTGGCATTTTATTGTTTTGTCTCTTAAGCAAGGTTAGGGTGAGGTGAGTTAAAGGAACACCAGAAAACTGAGTAATCAATAGAAAAAAATTTTTTCCAGACAGGGTCTCATTATGTAGCTCAGGTTGGCATCAAACTTGTGATCCTCCTGCGTCCGCCTCCCAAATGCTGAGATTACACAGGTATGCTCCCCCATGCCCAGCTACAAAAAATACCTAATGCAATATTCTAAAATATCGAATTGACAAATTATAAACTGCAGGCCAGTTGTCTGTTTTTGTAAATGAAGTTGGTTTTTGTTTATTTTTTGAAGGATTTAGGGGCTTGAAGTCTAAGCCTCACACATGCTAGGCAATTGCTGAACCACTGAGCTGCACCACCAGCCCATTTATTTTATTTTATTTTATTTTATTTATTTTTATTTTGAGACAGTGTTTCTCTAAGTTACACAGCCTGTCTCTGGCCTTGAACCTGCGATCCTCTAGCCTCAACTTCCCGAGTCACTGGGATTACAGGCATGCACCACACTGCTCAGCTTGTAAGTGAAGTTTTATCAGGGAGGATTTGTATGAGATATTCGAGGCAGAGTTGTACAAATGCAAGATATCTAGACTTTTCATATTTTGCTCATCATGGTGTTTTTTTTTTGTTTTGTTTTGTTTTGTTTTGTTTTTTTGATAATGGGGATCAAACCCAGGGCCTCATGCACGCTAGGCAAATGCCCTACCACTAACCTACACCCCTAGGCCTCATCGTGAATATTTTTGCATTAATTTTAACTTTTTTTTTCAGCACTAAGGAGTTGAATGAATCTAGGGCTTTCAACATGCTAGACAAATGCTCTGCAACTGAGCCGCACCCTCAGCCCCTTTTTTTAGTTTGAAACAGGGTCTCACTAAGTCATGAAGGCTGCCTTTGGCCTTGAACTTGTGATCCTTCTGCCTTAGCCTCCTCAGTCACTAGGATTTTAGGCATGTGCCATGGTGCCTGGACGCATTAATTTATTTCTTTTGACCATTGAGTTTTGGGGCATTCCCTTAACATTTATTTGTGCTTAAGGCAAATGCCTCACTTCATCACACTCTTAATCCCCACTTTCTTCACAATTTTGACTTTTTAAAATTATTTCAGTAAATACTTATGGATCAGTCAGCCAGACAAAGTCTTCTGCACATTAAATTAAAACTCCTAATCCACGAAAGAAACATTCTAAGATTGAATACGACCACAGAAGGAAGAACAAATGGCCACAGAATGGGAACAGAGAAAACATATTCCATGGCAGGGTGTGGCGTCACACACCTATAATCCCAGCACTTTTGAGGCTGAGTCAGGAGAGTTCTGAGTTTGAGGCCACCCTAGATTACATAGTGAGACTCTGTCTCAAAACGAAAGAAAGAAAGAAAGAAAGAAAGAAAGAAAGAAAGAAAGAAAGAAAACAAAAAAAGAAAAAGAAAAAGAAAAGAAACAGAAAACAAAAACACACCAACAAGAAACCATTCCCCTTATCCATGGCTGGCTGAGAATTTTAGTGATCCCTAGCTAAAGAAAGACTGGAAATTAAGAACAGAAAAAAAATCCCTTCTGTTTCTCCAGTTTGGTCTTACTTCCACATTTTTCTAATCCTCTTTATAGTTAAATTTCTTGAAAGCATACAATTTTAGGCCAGATGGCACATGTCTGTAATCCCAGCAACTTGGGAGGCAGAGGCAGGTGGATGGCAAGCAGCCGGAGGCAGCCTCAGTAACTCAGCAAGATACTGTCTCAAGATAAACTATCAAAAAGGGGCTAGGGGACATCCCAGTGCAAGAGCACTTGCAAAGTATTTGCAAGGCCCTGGGTTCTGCCCTGAATATTGCAAAAGAATGAAAAACAACAACAAAAAAAACAATTTAAGACTTGTTTCAAGACACCACCATGGTTGTCTTCCCATATGCCTTAGGTTCTAGATTTGTAGACTTCTTTCTTCATGGTGTCATGTGACTTGTTCCTCAATTTCCTGTATTCCCCAAACATTGGACCTAAAGGGTTAGATTCAGATAAAACATTTGGGGCAAGATTACTTTAGACATGATGTGTTGTTGTTGTTGTTAGGTGCGTCGAGTCGGTATCTGACTCATAGCAACCCTCCGTACAGTAGGGGAAACACTATTGTCAGTACTTCTCTGCTGTTCATAGGGTTTTCAATGGCAGATTGATTTCTGGGAGGGGGTTGCCAGGTCCTTCTCCCAAGCCTACAGCTTCTGGTGTTCCCAGGTGGTCTCCCATCCAGGTACTAACCAGGCCTGACTCTGCTTAGCTTCCGAGATCTGACGGGATCGGATGCCACAGGGCTACCGCTGCAGGCTTAGACATGATGTAGTGTACCTAATATTATATCACCTCAAGAGGCACACAATGTTTGGTTACTCCATGTTTAGCTATTTGAAATTTCATCAAATCTGAGTTAATATGTGCATTGGATTCTGAGAGAGACTATTCTGTTGACTATATATATCAAGACAGAAAGAAGGAGCTGGGCGTGGTGGCACATGTCTGTAATCCCAGCGGCTTGGGAGGTGGAACCAGGAGGATTGCAAGTTAGAGACTAGGGGAAGTCTACGAAACTTAGCGAGACCCTGTCTCAGGAAGTAAGCAAAAAAAAAAATAAATAAAAGGGCTGGGGGTGCAGCTCAGTGGTCCAGCACTTGCAAAGCATGCAGGTGTGAGGCCCCGGGGTTCAACCCCCAGTACCACAAAAAAAAGAAAAAAAAAGAGAGAAGGGCAGAGGGAACTGGAGATTCCCTTTAGGATGAGGACATTATCAAACTGTAGATTTTCTACTAAGTAATTGGCTTAGTCCATTTTGTGCTGCTAAAACAGAATACCTGGTGCTGGGTAATATATAAGAAAAAGTTTATTTAGCTCATGATTCTGGTGGCTGGAAGGTCTGAACAGCATAGTGCCAGCATTCTGGCAAAAGCCCACTGGCTATGTCACAACTTGGCAGAGAAGCAGAAGGGGAAGCAGCAATATGCAAAAGGGACACGTGTGAGTAGGGGAACAAGAGACTGGGAAGGGGGCCAGGCTTGTTCTTTGAAGAACAACCCACTCTCATGGGAACTAACTCATCCTGTGAGACCTGCATGAATCCCTTCAGGTGAACAGGGCTCCATGATCTGTTCTTCTTCCAGTAGGCCTACCATTTCAAGTTTCTGCCACTTCTCAACATCACTACACCAGGTACTAGGATTCCAATACATGAAGTCTGAGTGTACAAATCTCATCCAAACTACAGCAGTAATAGTCCTTATTCATTTTATGGAACAATATGGGAGAAGGGCCTGGCAATCCACTCCCAAGGCAATCCCGAAGCATTCAGCCATTGAAAACCCTCTGAGGGTCGCTATGAGTCGGATACCGACTTGACAGCACCTAACAACAACAACAACATGAAATTAGCATGTGTTGAGAACCCTCATAAATTGAGTATTATTTATAAAAACATTTATAATTTAGTTCCTTTATTAAAATGAACTTTTTGAGTTAATTTTAAATTTATAGGACAATCACAAAGATAGTAAACAGTCCCCTATATGTTTCACCCAGTTTGTCCAAACATTAAAATCTTACATAGCTATGACCTATTTGTCAAAACTAAGAAATTAACATTGATATAATAATATTTATTAAGTTACAGATTCTACTCTGTTCCAGGATACCACATTGTATTTAGTAATTGTCTTTCTTTCTTTCTTAAGGTTGAAGTGATTTTAAAAATTGTGGTAAACTATACATAACATAAAATCTGCTCTCTTAACCATTTATAAGGGGCTGGGATTTAGCTCAGTTTGTAGAGCGCTGCTCTGCAGTCTCTGAAGTCCTGAGTTTGATTCCCAGCGCTGCAAAATGGGAGAAGGACCTGGCAATCCACTCCCAAGGCAATCCCGAAACAGTCAGCCATTGAAAACCCTATGAGGGTCGCTATGAGTTGGATACTGACTCAAAGGCACCTAACGACAACAACAACCATTTATAAGTGAGCAAATCAGTACATTCACATTGTTGTGCAACCACCATGACTGTCCATCTCTAGAACCTTCTTTTATCATCATACTGAAATTTTATACTCATTAGATGAGTTTAAGTATTAATTTTCAAACCACCAATACATTAAATGGAAAGAATTAAATCTAACATCCCTGCAGAAGGATTATTAGTCAGGTATGTCTGACCCTCAGGCAGCACTTGTTTTTGCCTTGTTCTCTGGGTAGCACCACCTTGGTTTTGCCATATGGAATCACCTCTCTTTGTCTGTAGTTGTGGTGCAGTTGTCAGGCATGATGCCTGTTCTCTCTGTGCCCAGATGTAGTAGGTAATTCAAGCTGGGTATGTGAACAAAGGCGTAAGGGAGCAGGAGCTGATGTCACTTGATAGCAGTGTCCTTAAGAACTAGCATTTAGCTCCTGCTACTTCCTTCTTCAGAGTTTCCTTGGTTCTCATCCCAAATAGCACAGCATTTTTTAGATTCTTTTATTGGCTCTGTATCTTTCCAGTAAGTTCTACGCCTGACCCTGTCCCCCAAGGGAATCTGAGTGAGACACAATGAAGAGCCCTGTTTGGTATCAGAACTCATTTTTAACAAAAAGACCCCTAGAGGCAAGTCAGAAAAACACTGAATAGTGAATTCTCCTCTCTGTCAGTGCCAGACTGTGGCACAGTGTCATTACTGAGCTATGTTAGAAACATAAGTGGAATGTTTGTGTCTTTCTATAATGTCAGAATTTATTGAATAACAATAAATTCATAAGCTATGTCAAATTTATTGGCTTCAATTCACCAAGAACTACTGATTTCATTTGGTAATCATGTCTATTAGCAACCACAGTCTCTTTTATTACAGTCTTAATTGCCAATATTAACTCTTGGATCACACATTACATTTCACACAATAATATACATATGTTGTTGTTGTTGTTAGATGCTGTCGAGTTGGTATCCGACTCATAGCGACCCTCATAGGGTTTTCAATGGCAGACTGTTTCGGGATTGCCTTGGGAGTGGATTGCCAGGTCCTTCTCCCATTTGTGCGGTGCTGGGCATTGAACTCGGGACCTCAGAGACTGCAGCGCAGCGCTCTACCAACTGAGCTAAATCCCAGCCCATACATATGTAGGTTACAGAATGGCTAAGGAAGAGTTAAAGCACTGTAGGACTCAGTGAAGCCTTAATGAAGGAAAGAGCAAAGAGCTGATACATATGTAAAGTTAATTGCTGTGGATGGTTAGATAAGATATTAACATAATGAGCCAAGTCACAGAGTTGTTCTGGCACAGGGCTACCAAAGCTGAGATCTGGTTCAAGTACACCATCTCAAACAGCAGGATTGTGCTGAGCTGAATCCCTGGAGACAAAGTCGGGAGTTTGTTGCTTGGCAATCCCATGATGCATGCACCAGATGTTCTAATGCTGGTCACTGGGTGCAGTTGAACCCCAGTGTTAGGCATCCTTCCTTCTATATGATCCAGTTGAATGGGTTGCATCATTCATTGGACTGGTTTGTTCAATAAGTTCATGGGCCTAGTTTTTCTGATATAGTTGTGATATGTCTATGTGTTCCTGGATTAACCTGATAGGTTCATAAATCCTACTATTTTATTTACTTAAATAAACTATCAGTCTATGCCGCATAATTTGTGCTGGACAGATGGTGGTTGTTTACTTGCACAAACAAGATGCAGTCATTCTGCCTCAGCATATGCCTTCAGCACACTGCTGTTTTATAAAATGAAATCACCTTGGGCAAGGCACAACCTGAAAGCTACTATTCTATGTAGTATGGAGTAACTTAGAGCAAGGCACAGCCTGATCTCCACAGAAAGAGAGAGAAACAATGCTGGTACAGTGGTCTAGAAACACCCTCTCCAGTCTAGAGGAGCCCCTGAGCTCTGAGAGCGATGATATATAGGTTCTAGATAAATGTGTGGAAAAAGAGTGGAGAGATCCCACCAAATAAATGCTGTCAGGTGTTTTAGGAACCAGGGAGCTGTTTCCTGCCCTCTTCTGGGAACTTCTGAGAGCTGATGTTAGGATGGAAGCATATGGACTATTGTATTACAAAGACTCCAACAAGAATCATGGCTATTTATTGCATAGTAACCTAGATAGGTCACTAAGCATCTCTGAACCTCAGTTTTTTCATCAATAAAGTGAAGGGTGATGTCTCATCACACTGTGAGAATCAAAGGGATCCTGTTTGCGGACTGCCTGGTATACCCTAAACATTTACCCTGTGCTATAGAGAGTATCCCCCAGAAGCATATGTGTTAGGGACTTTGTTCCACAATGCAGCAATACTAAAGGTGAGACCTAGTAGGAAGGGTTTGGGTCATCATGGGAGTAGAGCCCTCTTCAATAGATGAAACCTTTCCTGTGTGAGTTCTTGCTCTTGTAGGGCTGGATTCATTATCTTGAGAGTGGCTTGTTATAAAGTAAACCCACCCCTCATGTTTTGCCTCTTCTGCATGCACCTGTTTGCCCTTCTGCTTTCTGCCATGAGCTGAAGTAGCATGAGGCCCCTAACAAGAAGCTAAGCAGATGCTAGTGCAGTGACCTTGGACTTCCCAGCCTCCATATCAGTGAGCCAAAAGAAACCCCTTTCCTTTAGAAATTATTCAGCCTCAGGCATTCTGGTATAGCAACAGAAAATGGACAAAGACAGTTTGCATGTGCCCTATAGCATAGACTGCTCATTGCTATGGAATTCTGCAAGGAGGCAAAGTGGCTCAGACATTGAGCTGTATTTAGTGCCTGTGGATGAGAAACTGGTTGGCTTTATTGGACACTGAGCAGTTTGGAGATATGGAGTCCTATGCACTAGAATGTTTGTGTGGCCCACAGTTTGGAAGGGAAATGTGCACACCCTACTGAGAGCAGCACAACTCTATAGGAAAGAAGAACTAGGTATCCACATCACATGCAAACCTCCTGAAGCTCTTCTGAGACTCCACCAGGCAGTTCCAAAATGGCTAAGCAATCACAGGAGGTACCGAGGAGCTGCTTCTTCAAATTCTTTGGCCCCAGCATGGATGTATTGAAGAGCCATTTCCCTGATTACAGTTGCTTTCCTCATATTTTTGTTAAGGAGACTTTTTCTACATAGATACACTACCTGTGCACAATACATCATTAAGAGCAGTGCCATCCCTAGAATTGTTCAGTGTCTAACCTGCACAAACACACAGAGCAGCCCCGAGTAAAAGAATAAGCACTAAAGGCAAGAAAACCTGAGTCTAAATCTCACACTTCTGCTATTTATTCTCAGTAAAAAACATGAGCAAGCTGACCTTTCTAAATCTCATTTTCCTCGTTTGCGAGGTTGGGATAATGATAGTAACTTCTTAGTGTTGTGAGGATTAAAATGAAATAATACATATGTAAAGATTTTAGTGGGCTGGGATTTAGCTCAGTTGGTAGAGCACTGTGCTGCAGTCTCTGAGGTCCTGAGTTCAATTCCCAGCACTGCAAAAATTGGAGAAGGACCTGGCAATCCACTCCCAAGGCAATCCCGAAACAATCTGCCATTGAAAACCCTATGAGGGTCGCTATGAGTCGGACACAACTCGATGGCACCTAACAACAACACCAACAAAGATTTTAGCACAGGCTGGGTGCAGTGGCGCACGCCTGTAATCCATGTGGCTCAGGAGACAGAAGCAGGAGGATGGCAAGTTCGAGACCAGAGGCAGTGAGACCCTGTCTCAAAAAGTAAAAAAATGGGCTGGGGGATGCAGCTCAGTGGTCCAGTTCTTGCAGAGCATGTAGGCATGAAACCCTGGGTTCAACCCCCAGTACCACAAAAAAAAAAAAAAAAAAAAAAAAGATTTTAGCACAGTGCTCAGCACATTAACAGCTATGTTGTTGTTGTTAGGTGTTGTTGAGTCAGATACAACTCATAGCAACCCTATGTATAACAGAACTAAACAATCCCTGGCACTATTGTCAGTACTTTTTTGCTATTCATAGGGTTTTTGATGGCTGATTGTTTTAGGAGTGGGCTGCCAGGTCCTTCCATTTTTGCAGTGCTGGAGATAGAAGTCAGCGCCCCAGAGAGTACAGAGCAGCACTCTACCAACTGAGCTGGTTAACCACAACAAAAACTAATAATTAATAATTAATAGTATTCATAATATAACAAAAATTAATAATAGCTATAATTATTTTCCGTGGCTAATTTTTACTCTACATTCAAGAGCAAAGTACCTTTTAAACACCTGTCCTAATTCCTCCTCAATCTGGGTCAAATACCTCTTCTGTGTGCTTCCATCACCCTTTGTACTTCCTCTCATACTGCTGGGCTTCCTCTCAGAACTGTGACCTGTGAACTGCGATGTCAGGGACTGTGTCTTTCACATTAGGATCACTGGTACTTAGAACTGTGCTCTCACATAGTAGGTACTCAATAAATGCTAACTGAATGAATGAATGCATGAAGGCATGAATGAATGTATGAATAAATTGACTATATACTGCCTTCGGTCAGGTCAGGGTAAGCTTGTACTTTGTACTTTCTATTAGAAGCATTGATGGGGAAGAGGCAGAGAAATGGGATGAGAGATCAGAGGCTGGACATTTGGCAAGGGCAGCTCAGCCTCTTCCTGTGGTCAGTTTTTGGGTAGAAGGAGAGCTGAGTGAAGCCTTGTACCCAGCTGGGTCTGAGAAGATAAACAAGCCAAGCATTCCACCTAGACAATGGCCCGATTCTCCCTGACCGGGGAAGGTGGGAACGGTGGGGAACCAGACAAACATCCTCTTCCAATTTCCTTCCGTCTGTGCTCAGCTCTCGCCCAGCATCACAGCCCACATCCCTCGCAGGCTTTGCCTCATAGGAGGACTCTTCAGATCCCAGACAGGCTCTTGTCCTGAGGGGTTGCCGGGAGGATCTCTGAAGGCGGGTTGGAGCTGCAGTGAGTCTGAATCACTCTTAACCACAACAGCCTTAGAATGACAGAGGGTTTCTGTTTCCAGGGCGTGTTCAAAGTGGGTTTCTTGGTGGCACACTTGGCTTCCACGTGGCCTCCGCCATTGAGATTAGCAGTATGCATAAATCAAATTATTGAATTCAAAACATCCATGAAAAAAATCATAAAAACAAAACAACAGCAGAAGTACAGAGCTGGGGGAGACGTGGTTGAATAAGAGCATGTGTGACAAGTGACTTAGCAGTCCAGACACCCGTAGGCCTGGCGTGAGTCAGCTGGAGGATGTGGGTGCCAACAACCTCAGGCAAGCCTGGGCCAAGCGGCGCTTCTAGAAAAAGAAAGGTGATGGTGGCTCTACTCCACACTGGTCAGACCACCCTGGAGGAGGGTTGGCTCTGTCTGTGTGCCCATCACATGACAAGAAAGGGTGTGTTGACAGGAGAGTTACCAAGATCGGGGAGGAGGGGGGTATGGGGAACAGCCAGAAGTTAGAGAAGCTGGTGTAATGGGGCACACCTGTAATCCCAGCACTTGGGAGGCTGAAGCAGGAGAATCACAAGTTCATGTTCAAGGCCAGCCTGTGCTACATTGCAAAACCCTGTCAGAAGAGAGAGAGAGAGAGAGAGAGAGAGAGAGAGAGAGAGAGAGAAGGAAGGAAGAGAAAAAAAGAAAAGAAAAGAAAAAGAAAATGAATGACCTAGGAAGAAAGAGCTTGAGGGCTTGAGTGGAGGGGTGGGGCTTGGGGGTTTCCTGCCTCTACTTTGGCTTGGAAGTCCTTCTGCGGCAGTCTACCTGGTGAGCTTGTATTAATCCCTTAGGCCTCAGCTCTAGCCACCTCTTCTGAAAAACCTTCCCTCATTCCTTTAAGCAAAACCAGCTATACCTTCATTGGGACCCCTCCCCCTGCGTGTGGGACTCGGGCCCCTTTGTGGCAGCACCTCTCACAGGAGCCATGTTTTGAGTGTGCGACTGAGCAGGGACCCTCTCCTATTTACCTTTGCATCTCTGGTGTTTGGCCCAGGGACTGTTCTTCAGCAATGTCTGATGAATTACACTGGTGGCATGAAAAATGTTGCTAAACATTTTGCCCATGAGGAAGAGAGATTGTATTCTTTCCATGTGGCTCAAAAACACGGAACCGAAAGAGAGGGTGGAGATGACAAGACAGTGGATTTCAGCTAAAATTAGAAAGTGCTTTATAACAATAATAATGACGACAGCTTTCTTGCATATTTTACTCATGTATTTCTGCATAATAAATTACTCTAAAACTTAACAGATTACAACAATAAATATTTATTAGCTCATACAGTTTATATGAGTCGAGAATTCAGGAGCCATTTACAAGAGTGGTTCTGGCTAGGGAACTCTCATGAGGTTGTAGATTCCAGCTGGGACTGCAGCCATCTGAAGGCTTATTGGGGGCTGAAGGACCCCATCCAAGATGGCACACTCACAAGGCTGTTGGCAGGAGACCTCAGTTCCTTCCTTTTGGGACTCCATGGAGTATTTCAGTGACCTCACAACATGGCAGCTGGCTTCCCCTAGAGCAAATGGCCCAGGAAAGAGAAGGAGACTACAAAGTCTTATGATCTAGTCTTATAAGTCCCACTGTCAGTTTTTTTTTTTTTTTTTTTTTTTTTTTCTGATACTGAGGGTTGAACCCAGGGCCTCGTGCTTCCATGCTCTGCAAGTGCTGGACCACTGAGCTGCACCCTCAGTCCATTTTTTTACTTTTTTGAGACAAGGTCTCACTAAATTACACAGACTGCCTCTGGTCTCAAACTTTCGATCCTCCTGCCTCTGCCTCCTGAATCTCTGGGATTATGGACGTGCGCCACCATGCCCGGCTCCCAGTGTCATTTCCATAATATTCAGTTGGAAACAGACTGCTCATGGCATGAATACTTAATGGCAAGAATAGTGAGGTCATCTTGGAGGTTGACTACTGCATTGAACTTTTTTTTTTTTTTTTTTTCTTTTCTGGAGCTGAGGATCAAATCCAAGACTTTATACATACTGGGCAAGTGTTCTGCCACTAAGCTACACACTCAGCCCAACACATATTGATTATGTACCAGGTAGTGTTAAGTGTTTAACACTGGTTCTCTCTAGCTGGACGTGGTGGCGCACGTCTGTAATCCCAGCGGCTTGGGAGGCAGAGACAGGAGGATCGCAAGTTCGAGACTAGAGGAAGTCTATGTAACTTAGTGAGACCCGGTCTCAGGAAGTAAGGAAAAAAAATAAAAGGGCTGGGGGTGCAGCTCAGTGGTCCAACACTTGCAAAGCATGCAGGCGTGAGGCCCCGGGATCAACCCCCAGTACCACAAAAAAACAAACAAACAAACAAACAAAACACACTGGTTCTCTCATGTAATTCTCACAACCACCTTAGAGTTTGTTGTTTTCATTATACTCATTTTATAGATAAGGAAACCAAAGCACGAACAAAGTGTGGTGGTGCATGCCTGTAATGCCAGCACTTGGGAATCTGAGGCATGACGATTATGATTTGAGGATAGTTTGGGCTATATAGTGGGACTCAGTTTCACAAAAACAAAGAGAGAAAAAAGAAAAAGAAAGAAAGGCAGAAAGAAAGAAAGAAAAAAAGAAAGAAAGAAAGAAAGAAAGAAAGAAAGAAAGAAAGAAAGAAAAGAAAGAAACAGACAGAGAAGGAAGGAAGGCAGGAAGCAAGGGAGGGAGGAAGGAAGGAAGGGAGGAGGGAGGGAGGGAAAGGAGAGAGAAGGCCAAAGCACAAGCCTGGGGATATAGCTCAGCGGTAGAATGTTTGCCTAGCATGTGCAATGCTCTGTGTTCAATCCCTAGCACTGAAAGAAAAAGAGAAAAAGAAAACCAAAATCCAGAGATATTAATTAGCTCCTCCACAGTTACACACCTGGAAAGTTTCTGAGCTTTGGCTTGAAGTCATTACCCTGTATAACTGTATACTATGTCATATGTGTACTTGTCAGAGATGATGCAGCAGTGATGCTCAACTCTGGCTGCATGGAACACCAGCTGAAAAGCTTTTAGAAATTATGACACCTGACCCTGAACTCCAGCATTCTGATCTAATTGATCTGGAGTTTGGTTCTATTTTGCAGCCAGGGTTGAGAACTATTGCTATTAGGAAAACTGCTGGCACTGTTTGGGGTCTGGGCTATGCTTTCCTTGAGATCCCTTCTAAATATTGTATGTTATTCTGGGGGAAATTGAACATATTTTTATTACCCTAGCAGTAGGGACTCAAAAATGCTGTATAGCTGAGTTCCTAATTGTCATCTTAGGACAAAGGAGGTCATGTCTGAGATGTATCTTGAAAGACAGGAAAGAAGTGTATTTCATCTAGAAAGAGACACTTAGGACCTAATGCTGGGGGTAGGATTTCAAAAATATAAATTATTAACAAGAGGGTTTTAACAGGAGTCTTTTCTCAGATACACTAACAATTGCCAGTATGATCTTCAGCTCTTGCCCACTGTCCACTTTGGTTAGAGACTCCTGTTGTAATACAGATAAAGAGAATTGGCTGAAAAGAACACCAGAGAAGGAGCTGCTGGAATAATCCTCCTACAAAGGAGGAAAAGACAAGGAGAGAATTTCTTTTGCATAATTCTTGGCTATTATTCTCTGCTTGCTAAGCATGACATTGCCCTGAAGTTGAACTATTGGGCCATGTTCTTAGCTAGTTTTTGTAAGCATAAGAAAACTAGTTAGAGCTTCTATGTGGCTTTTCTTTCACTTCACACTCCACCTGTCTGCCCTGGTAGTCACACAAAACACACAAAAGCCAGTAACACTGATCCTGTTGGTAGAGTGGCAGAATTTTCATTCATCTAGGAAATGCTGATTGAGAGTCTGAGCCAGGCACAGATTTGGGCATTACAGGTGGAGATGTGAACAAAGCAAAGGTCTTGTTTTTATGGAGGGAAAAATTGATACTCCGAAATTGCAACAAGAATTAGGCTGATGTCATAATCCTCAATACAATGCAGAAAGATACTAGAGGGATGTTTCCAAAGTGTTGAAAGAACAGAATTTTGACCCCAGAATTTTACACCCAGCTAAGCTATCTTTTAAATGAGGGAGTGAAAATAATACCTGGTACTCTAGGGGCCCTCTGAAGACTTCCCCACACCAAGACTTGCTTTGAAGACATCACTGGAGGAAGTTCTCCAGCAAGGACAAAAATGCAGCGAGATAATGTTTTCAGATAAAGACACTGAAATAAGTTACTGTCATTGCTGTCTAAATACACAAAGACAGAGAAGGAAAAAGGTCTGGAGCTGAGTGTGGTGGCCATGCCTGTGATCCTAGCACTTGAGAGGCTAAAGCAGGAAGATTATGAACTTGAGGCCAGCTTGAGCTACATAGCAAGTTCAAGGCCAACCTCTGGTACATAGTGAGACCCTGTCCCAAAAAAGCAAAGAGAAGGGATCTAATTCAGTGGTAGAGAGCTTGCCCAGCATGTGCAAAGCCCTGGGTTTGATTGCCAGCACTGGGAAGGATGAAAGAATAGAAGGAAGGAAGGGGCCCAGGACTGGTAGCCCAGGCCTGTGATCCCACCACCCAGGAGGCTAAGGCAGAAGATTCTTGAGTTAAGACTGGCTGTTATGATTTGAATATGAAATATCCTCCATGGGTTCTTGTATTGAAACCTCGGTCCCCAGCTAGTGGCACTATTTTGGGAGGCTCTGGAAACTTTAGGAGGTAGGGCCTAGTTGGAGGAAGTCCAACTAGGATGCTATGTCTTCCTCTGGCCTCTTCCTGTATCTCTCTGCTTCCTATCAGCCTTGAGGTGAGCTGTTCTCCAAAATGCTCCCACCACCATGATGTTCTGCCTTGTTTCAGGCCCCAAGCAGTGGATTCAGATGTCTGTGGACTGAAACTGAGCCAAAGTAAATCCTTAAATTCTTCCTCTTTTTAAGTTTTGTCCCGGTATTTGTCACAGTGATGAAAAACTGACTAACACACCAGCCTGGGCTACATAGCAAAACCCTATCTAAAAAAATAAAATTAAATTAAATTTAAAATATATATGTATATATATTATATTTTTATGAGATATATATATATATATATGTATATATATATATATTACAGGTGGTAGTGCACTCTTGTAATCCTAGCACTCAGAGAAAGAGAGAAAGAGTAAGGGAAAGAGAGGGAAAGAGAGTGAGAGTGAGAGAGAGAGAGAGAGAAAGAGAGAGGGAGAAAGCTATAAACTGAACTCTAGACAATACCAGTAACAGACCTAACAAGATCAGAGCTCAGTGAAGCATACTTCGGTACGTGGCTCTATTGGAGAGAGCAAGCAGATATTGGTAAGCTTAAAAAAATTGAATGGAAGCAAGTTTAGGTATTAATATGTGAGAAGTAAACCCCAGAAGAATAAAGATCAAATGATACTTTTCCAAACAGCAGAAGAAAACTTGTTCTAGCTAATGAAAGAGGACAATAAAAGAAAGAAAGAAAGAAAGAAAGAAAGAAAGAAAGAAAGAAAGAAAGAAAGGAGATGGAAATAAATAGAAAACATGAAATTAAATGGTAGAAGTAGTTGTAATATACTGGTGATTTTAAAAACAATCTAGCATTACATTTTCTACATGAGGTATTTAAAGCAAAAGGACACGAAAGGTTAAAAAAATAGAGATGAGAAAGATACATTAGGCAATTATGAGCCAAAAGGAAGCCTGGGAAGCAAGTTCAATAGCAGATAAAAATAAATGAAAATGGGCTGGGAACGTAGCCCAGGGGTAAAGTGCTTACCTAGCATGTGCAGAGCCATGGGTTTGGTCCTTGGCACAACAAAAACAAAACAAAAAAACCAATCCAAATGAAACAAAACCAAACAAACAACTAGACATCCCAAGAGACAAAGTAGTAAAAGGAACAGTAGAACAAATATGTACATCACATCATATAATCCTGAGTGTGCAGCAAACTAAATAGCTTCACAGAATAAAACTAACCACCGGCAGAGTTATGGGGAAAGAAAGATAAATGAATACTTCTAGATATTAAAATGCCTCTTTCAGAAACTATAGCAAACAAGCAAAAAACTAAGAAAAGGTAAAGATTTGAATAATAAGCCTAATCTAGTAAGCACAAATTGAATTCCTCACTCATCAGAAACTATATATTTTTCTAAGTACATGTGAAGTATTCGCAAAAGTAGAGCTGAGCTACACTACAAAGAAAACTTCAATGAAATTAGCTCCCGAGAACTGATATCATGTAGGGTTTCTCTGACTACAATGTGTAAAATTAAAATGAATTTAAAAAGCTAGGTGGAAAAGGCCTGCATAGTTGTAAACTTAAACATTTGTGTCTTAAGAACTCTTTAGATAAGCAGAAAACCATAAGGAAAATCTTTAAATGTTTAGATCAAAATGAAAATGAAAGAACCTTTGTGTCTAATGCTATAATTAGAGGGAAATATATATAAATACATTGTAAGAAAACTAGAAAGTTTTTTTTTTTTAAAGAGGTAGGTGTGCCGGGCGTGGTGGTGCATGCCTATAATCCCAGAGGCTTGGGAGGCGGAGGCAGGAGGATCCCAAGTTCAAGACCACAGGCAGTCTGCAAAACTTAGTGAGACCCTGTCTCAAAAAAAGTAAAAAAAGTGGGCTGAGGGTGCAGCTCAGTGGTCCAGCACTTGCAGAGCATGCAGGCGTGAGGCCCTGGGTTCAACCCCAGTAATGAAAAAAAAAAAAAAAAAAAGAGGTAGGTGTTTAAAATTTTAGAAACAAAACAATAGAGTGAATCTAAAAAAAACAAGATGGGAAGGACTAATAGGCAATGAAATAGGTAACAATGTATAATAGAGAAGATTAAGAAATTCTTCAAAAGACTGGCAATGGGGGGAGAGAGAAAGGGAGATAGGGAGGAAGAGGAAAAGGGAAAGAAGGAAGAGGGAGAGAGAAAGAGAACAAGGAAGCCGAAAGTACTCCAACACAGGATGAAAAAGGGACAATATGCAGACAAAGTGAGGATTTATGATTAACAAAAAGTAAGCTGGGCATGGTGGCACATACCTGCAGAACCAGTTACTGGGTTGACTAAAGCAGGAGGGTCACCTGAGGATAGGAGTTCAAGGCCACCTGGGCCTGCATATCAGCATCCTGTCTTAAAAACAAACAAAACAAAAATCTAGATAATGAACCTGGGTTCCATGGCACATGCCTATAATCCTGGCATCTCCGAAGGCTGAAGAAGAGAATTACAGGTTCCAGGCCAGAGGTGGCCTGTGCAACTCAGAGAGACCTTATAAATAAAATAAAATAATAAAATAAAATAAAATAATAATAAGGGGCTGGAGGTGCAGCTCAGTGGTAGAGCACTTGCCAAGCTGTGGGTGATTCAACCCCCTGGTACTGCCAAAAAAAAAAATCTAGATGATGATACATTGCTAGAGGAGTATGAAATATCAAAATTGGCATAAGAAGAAACAGAAAATTTGTAAGTATCAATAAAATGAAAGGGAATAAATTGGTAATCAAGATGTCCTCCTCCATCCCTCAGAGTTTTGACCCTGATAATACTAGAGTTGTAAGGAATGGAATCCCTATCTTGTGGAAGTGATTCCAGAAAATAGAAATAGAATGTTACCCAAATCATTTTGTGAAACTGATTCTAAAAATCATGTGGGACATGGCCGGGCGCAGTGGCGCACGCCTGTAATCTCAGCGGCTCGGGAGGTGGAGGCAGGAGGATCACAAGTTCAAGACCAGAGGCAGTGTACATAACTTAGAGAGACCCTGCCTCAAAAAGTAAAAACATGGGCTGGGGGTGCAGCTCAGTGGTCCAGCACTTGCAGAGCATGCAGGCACGAGGCCCTGGGTTCAACCTCAGTATCGCAAAAAAAAAAAAAAAAAAAAAAAAAAAAAATCATGCAGGACAGTAGAAGACAATAAAATTAGCTGGAGGGGGTGGTGCACTCCTTTAATCCTAGCATTTAGGAGGATGAGGCAGAAAGATAGCCATGTGTTCAAAGCCAGCTTAGGCTACATAGCAAGTTCAGGTCAGCCTCAGCTACAGAATGTGATTCTAGTTAAAAAAACCAACCAACCAACCAACCAAACAAACAAACAAACAAACAAAAGGGGGGGGAGAAAATCATAGACTCATTTTACTTATGAATCAAGATGGGAACATTTTAAATAAAATTTTAATAAAACAAATACAGAAGAGAGCAAAAAGTAGGACGTATAAAGTAATATAGGACAATTTAACAGGAGAAAATCAATATAAAAGGGAAATACACAATTATCTCAGTAGACAAGGAAAAAGCATTTGGTAAAGTTCAACACCTATTTATACTTTTAAAAAGAAAGCATCATAAAATTAGGAATAGAATACCCTTAACTTGACATCTATCAAAAACCTTCAGAAAGACATTAAATTTAGCTGAGAAATTTCAGGTTCATTTGCTTTAAGATAGGGAAAGAAAAGATAAGAACAACCACTATTAAAGCTACCTTTGCCTGACATAGTGGCTCACACCTGTAATCCCAGCAACTCAGGAGGTAGAGGCAGGAGGATCACAGGTTTGAGGCAGATGCAATCTGCAAAATTTAGTGAGACCCTGTCTCAAGGTAAAAAATAAAAAATGGGCTGGGCATGCAGCTTGCAAATTATGTACAAGACCCTGGGTTCAACCCCCTAGTACCAGTAAAAAAAAAAAGAAAAAAGAAAAAAAGAAAGCTACCTTTAATTAAAATGCCAAAGGACTCTGCTATCACTATAAGAGAAATAGAAGTATAAGAATTATTAGGGCAAAGAAAACTTTATAAATAAGAGCACTCATAAAGTTTGGTATGTAAATGATCACTTAAAAAATCATGGTATTTGTATTAGTCAGGGGTCTGTTGTTAGGTGCCGTCGAGTCGAGTCCGACTCATAGAGACCCTATGTACAGCAGATCGAAACACTTGCCGATTCTGTGCCAGGCAAACAATTTTATTTATGTTTAAGCCCATTGTTGCAGACACTGTGTCAATCCATCTGGTGGAGGGTTTTCCTCTTTTGCGTTGACCTGCCACTCTTCCAAACATGATGTCCTTCTCCAGGGATTGTTCTCTCCTGACTACATGTCAGGGGTCTGTAGAGAAACCAAATCAATGGATTCATTTATTCATTCTTTCTTTCACTTATTATAAGGAATAATATAAGATTTATCAAAAGGAATTGGCTCATGTGATTATGGAGGCTGGAAAATCCAAATCTTCAGAACCAATGTCCTGATTGGACTCTTTTTTTTTTCTTTTTTTTGTGGTACTGAGGGTTGATCCCCGGTCCTCACACCTGCATGCTTTGCAAGTGCTGGACCACTGAGCTGCACCCCTAGCCCTTTTTATTTTTTTCCTTACTTCCTGAGACAGGGTCTCACTAAGTTACGCAGACTTCCTCTAGTCTCGAACTTGCAATCCTCCTGGCTCCGCCTCCCAAGCCGCTGGGATTACAGATGTGCGCCACCACTCCCAGCTTCCTGATTGGATTCTAAAGGCCAGAAGCTACTGTAAAACCAGGAAGAGCTGATATCCCAGTTTGTAGGCCATCAGGTAGAAGACTTCTCTCTCTGTCAAGGGAGCACCAACATTTTGTTCTAGTCAGCTTTCAACTGATTGTAGGCCTACCTGCATGATAAAGAGCAATCTACTTGACTCAGTCTACTGATTTACTTGTTAATCTCATTCAAAATTACCCTCACAGAAAGTCTCAGAATAAGGTGTGAACAAATATCTGGGCACTTCATGGCCTACTCAAGCTGACACATAAAACTAACCAACATGGTCTTCTCCCTCACTAAGGCAGTAAAATGTTAGAAAACAATCTCTAATGATTCAAGCCTCTTTGGATCCCTTCCTTTGCAATTGATTTTGCCTCTTGGGCCACCACCAAGGTCTCAGATGTTTGAATGAAGCCATCTTGACTCCTCCAAGTTGGTTGAGTCACTCCACTGACATCTTATGGAGCAGCTCCTGGTGAGTGCAGCCTGAAACTGATTCTGAGAATCATGAGTAATAGGTTCTATTTACTCACTAGGTTTTAGTGTGGTTTATTATGTGGTCATATATAAGTGATATAACTGATAGTACAGTCATCTCCCCTGACTTGTTATTTTGCTTCCCATGGTTACTCTTAGTCAACCATGTTCCAAAAATATTACACAGAAAATTCCAGAAATAAATAATCCACAAGTTTTAAATAACTGTTACTATAGTATATTATTATAATTGTTCTATTTTATTATTAGTTATAGTGAATCTCTTACTGTGATTAGTTTGTAAATTACACTTTATTATGGGTATCAGACCAATGACTTTTTCATTGCCAATACATTTTTTCACCAACATAAATGGCGACTATACATATGAAAGTCACCAGATGGAACATATAGGAATGAAATTGTCTACATTTGTGGCAAGAGATGATGGAAAAGCTCAATATCAGAAGTCAGAACAAGACCAGGTGCTGGTTGTGAATCAGATCATCACCTGCTCATAGGCAAGTTCAAACTGAAACTGAAGAAAATTAGAACACATGTACAAGATTGAAGGTATGACATTGAGTATATCCCCTGAGTTCAGAGACCATCTCACAAACAGATTTGATGCATTAGACACTAATGATTCAAGACAAGATGAGTTGTAGCATGACATTAAAGACATCTTTCATGAGGAAAGCAAAAGGTTATTTAAAAGACAGGAAAAAAAGAAAAGACCAAATTACATGTCAAAAGAGACTCTGGGCCAGGCGCAGCAGTGCATGCCTGTAATCCCAGTGGCTCAGGAGGTGGAGGCAGGAGGACCGCAAGTTTGAGACCAGAAGCAGTCTGCGTAACTTAGTGAGACTCTATCTCAAAAAGCAAAAAAATGGGCTGTGGGTGCAGCTCAGTGGTCCAGCACTTGCAGAGCATGCAAGTGCAAGGCCCTGGGTTCAGCCCCCAGTACTGCAAAAAAAAAAAAAAAAAGAGAGAGAGAGAGAGAGAGAGAAAGAGAGAGAGAGACTCTGAAACTTGCCCTTGAGTGTTGAGCAGCTAAAATAAAAGAAAGAGATGATGCAGTTAAGAACTAAATAGAAGATTTCAAAGGGCAGCTTGAGAAGACAACATCAATTATTATAATGACATGTGCAAAGCACTGGTGATAGAAAACCAAAAGGGAAGAACACACTGTTTTTCTCAAGCTTACAGAATTGAAGAAAAAATTCAAGCCTTGAGTGGCAATAGTGAAGGATTCTATAGGGAAAATACTAAACTATGCAGGAAACATCAAAAGAAGATGGAAGGAATATAGAGTCATTATATCAAAAGGAATTGGTTGATGACCAACAATCTCAAGAGGTTGCACATGATGAGGAACCAATTGTACTGAAGGAACAATTGGAAGCTGCTTTGAAGACACTGGCAAAATACAAGCCTCCAGGAATTGATGGAATGCCAAATGAGATGGTTCAACAAACAGATGCAGCCCTGGAGGTGATCACTTGTTCATGCCAAGAAATTTGGAAAACAGCTAGCTACCTGGCCAACTGACTGGAAGAGATCCATATTTGTGCCTATTCTCAAGAAAAGCGATCCAACCAAATGTGGAAATTGTAACACAATATCATTAATATCATACCCAAGTAAAATTTTGCTAAAGATCATTCAAAAGTGACTCAGCAATGTATGGACAGAGAACTGATAGAAAAACCAAGCAGGATTCAGAAGAGGGCATGCAACCAAGGCCATCATTGTTGATGTCAGATGGATATTGGCCGAAAGCAGATAAGACCGGAATGATGTATGTCTATGTTTTATTAACTATGCAAAGGCATTTGACTGTATGGATCACAACAAATTATGGATAACATTGCAAAGAATCAGAATATCAGAACACTTAATTGTACTTAGGAGGAATCTGTACAGGGACCAGGAGGTAGTCGTTCATTCGAAAACAATAAGGAAACACTGCTTGGTTTAAAGTCAGGAAAGGTGGGTGTCAGAGCTGTGTCCTTTCACTGTACCTCTTCGATCTCTGTGCTGAGCAAATAATCTGAGAGGCTTCTTTAAAGAAGAACGTGTTATCAGGATCGGAGAAAGATTCATTAACAATCTGCAGTATGCAGACGACACAACTTTGCTTTCTGAAAATGAAGAGGATTTGAAACACTTACCGATGGAGCTCCAAGAACACAGCTTTCATTATGGATTGCACCTCAACATCAAGAAAACAAAAATCCTTGCAACTGGGTCAGAAAACCTCTTCATGGTAAGTGGAGAAAAGATTGAGTTTGTCCAAGATTTTGCTTTACTTTGTTCTACAATCAACACCCATGGAAACAATGGTCAAGAAATCAAAAGACACATTGCATTGGGAAAAGCTATTGCAAAAGATCACTTTACAGTGCTAAATAGTAAAAATGTCACATTGAAAATGAAGGTGTGCCTGACACCAGGCAGAGTTACCTGGTAACTATGGAATATCTTGGCCTGTTTTAAACTTTATATAAATGCAGTGTGATTGGGGTATAAAAAGAAAGTCTGTAACTGAATAAAATAAGACCAGTTCTTTGATGATGATGATATGCCATGAATTGAAGAGTGTACGTAACTCAACCACCTATACCCAAGATCTCCAAAAACCTACAAAACAAACTAATGAAACATGAAGACTTTCAATAATCCTGCCCTACTAAATTTAGACATGTCTGAATTCCAGTGGTAGACACTGTTCAGGATCATACTTCTTCCTCTGCCCACCTTCTCCAGCTCCAAACAAAACCATGTCCCTTTAGAGACTAGTCACATCCTAGATTGGCATTAGAGACCCCAACTCTTACAGCTGGGCTCTCCTCACCTTTCAGTTTCCTCACTGCTAACCTGGTTTGCTTGTCATATCTAATTTTCAAGGACTTGAGGAAGTAGATGAAAATAGAGTAAGATGTGACAACAGCTTATAAGCCTATTAGAATAAAAGCCATCATGATTATTATTTTAAAAGGAATTTTCAAAAACAAAAAACAAAGACAAAACATAACACAATAACAAGATGATAAAAGGAATTTTCTAAGCAGTTCAAACCTAGATTCAAAAAAACTTTATCATGTAAAATATTTAATAAGATATAAGATGTATTTTGATTTGTGGGAAAAGATGAGCCCTCAAATTGAATTCTTAAGTGCTATGGTTTGGGTATATTACTTATTTATTTATGTGTTAAACTTCAGATTACGTGTAATAAACTGTCTGTGGTACAATGTTATTGATTTCCTTGCATTAGAAGCTGAATTAAATATGCATTACTCTGGGGCTGGTCACGATGGGGGAAGCTTAAAAAGTTTTGAGGGAGAATAAGTGAAGACCATTAAGGCTGTCTAGAACCTGTCTCCCCTTGATCCCTGTCACCCTGGGGAAATTTTACTGCAATCTGGTCGCATGTATATCCTTGTCTTAATGGTTCCTTTAATGGTTTCTAATGGCTGCTTGGCTACACCACTTACTTTGTAAAGATATAGCTGTCTCTCTCACCTTGTCTTGGGCACATTCTAGAAACTTGTGCCTTTGTGTATAGTTGTTGTTGTTAGGTGCCCTCAAGTCAGGTCCAATTCATACCGACCCTGTGTACAATAGAATAAAACACTCCCTGACACTTTGCCATGCCTGGCACTATTGTCAGTGTTCCTCTGCTATTCATATGGTTTTATATGACGGATTGTTTGGGGATTGGATTGCCAGATCCTGCTCTCTAGTTTGCAGCATCTGGTGTTACCAGATCCTCCCAACCAAGGATTTACTAGCCCAACCCTTCTTAGCTTCCAAGATCATGTGGGATCAGATTTTTCCGGGATTGCTTCGGGAGTGGATTGCCATGTCCTTCTCCCATTTTTGCGATGCTGGGAATTGAACCTGGGTCCTCAGAGAGTGAGGAGCAGCACTCTACCAACTGAGCTAAACCACAGCCCATGGGGCCAAATAGATAGAACATGCAGGCAGTACCCTATCGACTGAGCTAAACCCCAGACCCCCTTTGTATATCCATGTCAAATACAAAATCCCACAGGAGGATCTTTTTTGTTTCATGTGTTCATTTGCTCATTCGTCCACCTAACATCTGTTGAATATTCACATCATTCTAGGCACTAAGCCAGTGGAGGTCTTTACCACCAATTTACAATACTCATTGTCTCTGTGATCAGTATTTGGAAATGAATTACTGTTTATTTGTCCTGGGAGAATATTAAATTAGTAGGAAAAGAGGAGGAGCCCCAGGTTAAGATTTCACCTCAGTACTTCTCAGGTGGGTGGCCTTGGTCAAATTATTTTTCAGAATTAATTGAGCATTTCTTTGGGACACTATAAATGATTATTTTTATAAATGTAACATGTATAGTTCAAGAGAATGTTGTTCACTGTGTACTGGGAACTAAGTTTGGTAATGAGACATTAAATAAGTGCAATAAATTATTTATTCAAACATTATATATCTCATAGATTTGTTTCAGTTCTCAAATTTAAAATGTGACCAGACTACACTTTTTTGTTGTTGTTGTTGTTGTTAGGTACCATTGAGTTGGTGTCTAATTTACAGTGGCTGTACGTACAACAGGTGAAACAGTATTGTTAGTGCTTTTATCCTATTCATAGGGTTTTCAATGGCTGATTGTTTTTTGGGAGTGGGTTGCTGAGTCCTTTTCCCAAGCCTACAGCACCTGGTGTTCCCAGGCAGTCTCCCATCCAGGTACTAACCAGGCCCGAACCTGCTTAGCTTCACAGATCTGATGGGATCAGATGCCATAGTGCCTGCAGTGGTACGACTGCAGACAGACTACATTTAGACTTCTTAAAATTAATTTTGCCTGGTGATCTGTGACATTTTGAGCTTCAAAGTTATACTATTTTCACTTGAATATTTCTTCCATCATTGCTTCTTTGATCTGTTCTGTTCTGTCCTTAAGGGATTCTCATGACAGATCCCTTTAGCCAGTCCAAAGTCCTATCCTGAAAACCAAAAATTCACCCATAAGTTGGCAACACTTATTAGTGGCAAACCCAGACCTGACATAATATGAGACTATTTATCATCTTTATCCCCTCTGTGTTTTCTCATAGAGGAAATATTAGTGTTTTAAATTACAAGATACTGACCTGGACCCCACTGGGAGAATGTATGTAGCATCAGCCAGATCTTAAATCTCCCAAATGCCAAGTCCTGAAGTCCCTCTGATTGGAAGGGTTTTACGTGAAATGTTGCTGGTCTGTATGTCTACCTTGGGTCTCCTGAATAATTCCTAAGTCCTCCCCATCACTCTGGGTTTTGTATTTTCCCTCTGAATTTCTCCTCTGAATTCTAGGTGAATTTCTTGCTTATCTTCACTAACTCAGTTTTCAACAGCTCTGCTTCTGCGTGGTTTTCCACTTGGCATTTGCACTGTTCTTCCAGATCTCTGAGTTAGCCCTCCTTCTTGCTTACAGTATTGGCCGATGTTCCCTCTAATTTGGCTGGATGAGAACATGAAGCCAAAGCTCTGTTCTCCAGAGCACTTCAGATGAAAGAAGCAGAAACCTAGCTGGAAGTGGCTTTCTGGAAAGGGAGACATATTGAGAAAGACACTGGGGAAGCTGGAAAACTGTAGGAAAAGTCTCCGGAACCACAAGATCTCCAGGGACCTCAGAAAGAGACCGGAGCCAGGGCTGTTCTTCATTTCTTGCCATCTCTTTCTTTCTCTTCGCTTTCTTGGCTTCATTCTCTCCTACTGCAGTTGGATTTTTGCCCCTTGGTTAGAAACAGGAACATTAGCAACACCAAATTCATTTCCCTTTAGCTCTGTAACCCAAGAGGTGAGAGAGCTTCTCTCTTCCAGTCTGAGAAAAACTTACTGGCTTGTCTGGGTTTCATTCCCAGATTTGTGTTCACTGGATAAGGCCAATTGTCAAGAGAGGTGGGGGAAGGATGCTGTGCACATTAATAACATCCACTTAGTAAGTTTTCTAAAATGCTATATACATTTACTTGAAGTGGGAGAAGACATTCTCCAGGGTGGTGTTCTACTTTTAACTTGCAGTATCTTTTCCTCCCTGTTTACTAATCTGGGAGGAAGCCCCCCTGCTGGATAGATATGCCAGCTGTCTGCTCAGGGAGAAAGACCTGCTCTGCAGGCTTCCTGCTTGTTGTCTCTGCCTGCCCTCACTCCTCCAGGATGGGAGAGGAGGATTCTGCCCAGGTTCATTCAGCATCAATTCCAGAAGCATTTGATAGGCACCCTTTATAGTGTGTCTCATAGGTTTCTCTTCACTGCAATAATAAAAACCCCACCCAAACTGGCCTTAAAAATAAGGATATATTGGATCCCACCACCAGAAAATTCCATCACTGAAAGGGCATATTATTTAGCTTCCCTTGCTATAACAAAATATCTGAGATAGGGGCTGGGAGTGTAGGTCAGTGGTTGAATGCTTACATAGCATGCCTGAGGCTCTGAGTTTGATCTTCAGGACTGCCAATAAATAAACAAATAGACAGACAAAAATCCAGGGGGAAAAAACCCCCAAACCCTGAGATAATTAATGTATAAAAGAAGAGGTTTACTTAGCTCACAGTTTTGGAGGTTCCAGTCCATGAGTGAATGGCTTCATTGTTTTGGGTCTCTGGTGGAGGAACAAAATTGCAATGGTGGGGAGCATGTAGCACAGTGAAACTGCTTACATGAAGATCCAGGAAGCAGAAGAGACAGGAAGGGGCCAGGTCCCACAATCCCTTTTGGGGACATACCCTCAGTGACTTAAGGACTTCCCACAAGGCTCCACCTCTTAAACCTTTGGTTCCACCACTTCTCCAATAGTACTTTCCTGGGGAAAGTCTTAAAGGAGGGACATGCAGCATCCAAACTATAGTGAGGGGTGATTATGTGACAGAGGCTCCTTTAAAATTGTCCTTTGGAAAAAAAAAAAAGTGTCCTTTGCAGCTGTGTGCTGCAATACATGCCTGTAATCCCAGGGAGGCAGAGGCAGGAGGATTGCGAGTTTGAGGCCAGAGGCAACCTGCACAACTTAGAGAGATCTTGCCTCAATAAATAAATAAATAAATATATATATATATAAATAAATTTTAAAAATGAGGCTATGGCTGTGGCTCTGTGGGAGAATACTTGCCCAGCATGTAGGAGGACCTGGGTTTAAATTTCCTAGTACCTGGAAAAATGATTGTCCTTTGCTCCCCTTGAAGGAAGACCCATTCCTTGTCTTAACTGACTGCATTTTGTTCCTCTGACCTATTCTTTTCCTTTCCTTTCTTTTCTCTCTCTCTTTTTTTTCTTTCCTTTCCTTTTAGACAGGGTCTCCCTGCATAGCCCACGCTGGCCTCAAACTCACATTGATCCTCCTGCCTCAGATTCCCAAGTGCTGGGATTATAAATGTGTGCCACCACTACCATTCAGGCCTATTCTTTCTTTGGGTCATTTTTCCTCCCCTGCTTATCTCAAATTCCAGTAACATCAAACCCTCTAGACAAGTATCCCACAATAGGAAGTGAAACTGCCCCTCAAGCAATAACAATTCCCTGGTACCAGCAGGACCCCACAAAAACCAGACTGGAGACAAGGATCAACAGGTCCACTGCCTGATGGCAATTTCTCTGCATACCTCCTGGCCCCCTGCTTTGGTTCTTCTCCTATATAATCCTGGAACTATTGTTAGTACCTCAAACTCAGAGCTTAGGATGCTGGACTCCCTGTCCTTCTTGGTTCAGTCGTAGGGAAATAAATTCCTCCCCTGTTTCATTACTGTGGGGAGCGTGCCTCCTGGTCCGGCCTGGAGGTTCAGAAGGGCGGCACCACCGTGCACACAGATACTAAACACAATTCACTCAGGACCCTCGGGTGAGGGGCGTGGACTCCTGTGGCCCTCAGGACCCCAGAAGAGATGGGAGAAAGGAAAAGCCTCAGGCGCTTTTGCCTTCCAGGAGCAAACACCTGTGTTGGTGGTCTTGGTGGTCATGAGGAGACAGCTGTTGCTTCGTTGGTGATCAGACAGAGAGTGGATTCTTTCTTTGTTGATGGTTGCGACGGGGAGAGCATTCTTTCCTCACCCAAGGTCCGGGTGAGAGAGCAGGAAAGCTGTTTCCTCATCGGTGGTCCAGGCAGGAATGGGCAAGAAGGTCTTGCTTAGCTAATGGTCTGGGTGAAAAGGCAAAAAGGGTGTAAAAGGTCCAGCTGCTGCAGAGCAGCTCCTTATATAGCTCACCCATGGAATGGCCTGAGCCAATCAGCTTTCAGTCCAATTGTCCAATCAGGAAGGGTTTTGTACAAACATGCAACCAAGTTACTTTCATTTTCCCTAGATTTCTAATTTACAGACCAGATATTCAAAAACCATTTTCCCAGGTTTGGGGTTTTTGCCAATTTCCTCCCAATTTTTCCCTATACATTACCACTCATTGCTCTGCCATGTGGAATCACAGTGAGTGGCTGAGTTGGATATGATGATTAGGGATCCTGTACTGGTTCTTGGGATTCCCTAGGTTCATCTTTCCTCTCAATTAGACTCACATTATATTATGGTTTGAATCTAAAATGTCTCCCAAAGGTCATATGTTTTAATGCTTGGTGCCCAGGTGGTGGCACTGTCTTGGGAGGCTATGGAACTTTGAGGTGGGGGGAACCTAGTTTTGAGGAAGTAGGTCACTAGGGATGGGACTTTGGAATTTTTATGTGGGCCTCCAGTTCCAATAGCTCTCTACTCCTGATTCTCCATTGTGTGAGGTTCTTTGCTACAGGCCCTGCCTCTATAGACTGAAATCCTCTAGACCATGAGCCACAGTAAATCATTCCTCCCATAATTTTGTTTCTGCCAGGTATTTTGCCATAGTAATGCACAAACTGACTACAGGACCCTTGTGTCGGCAGCAAGATGGTTGCCACAATTCTAAGACTCATCTGACAACATCAAGAGAGGCAGACAGAAAGCCTCTTCTGGTAACTATTTCTTGAGCACCAGGATATAATGTTTCCAGAAACTTCCAGTAAACTTCTTCTCACATCTGATTGGCTCCAATTGGTTGCCAGTCCTTTTGTGACCCATCCTTGTGTCCAGGGGAATGCCATGTGTTAATTCACTTAGGCCTGGGTTCGTGAACCAGTCAAGGGCAGGGAGGTGTAAATCCTCTTGAGCCAGATCAACCCCTGACACTGGGACTGAAGCCAGATCTTGAAACACAGAGGCTGTGTGGTGGGAGATGGGAACCGCAATACAAGCTGGGCTACCACTGGGAAGGAGGAAGTGGGTGCTGGGTAGAAAACCTTGATCCAAATCTCACCATTTAAAACTCCTAGAAATGCCCCAGGAGAAGCTAGCTACCCCCTGGGGAGAGTAGATAAGTTAGATGCAAACATTTACCTTGCCCTTTTATCCCCAAACCCTTAGAGACCCAACACAAACCCCTTATTTGACAGATAAGGAAACAGGCTCAGAAAGGAAAGGTCACACACACATTGTGGCTACAGGTATCTCTAAAGTCATTTAAACCTTCTCAGTTCTTTTTCTGAGACCCATCTGTGATGGTTAATTTTTTGTGTCAACTTGACTAGGCCATTGTATCCAGATATTTCATCAAGCATTATTGTAGATGTTTCTATGAAGGTATTTTTTTATGAGATTAATATTTAAACCAATGAACGTGGTTTGAAGACCATAATAGAAAAAACACCCCATCCCAGAAGCAGAGGAGTTCTGTGCAGAGACACTCATAAGCCAGATGTGGTGATGTATACCTATAATCCCAGTTACTTAGGAGGACGATTGCTTGAGCTGAGGAGTTTGAGTCCAGCCTGGGCAACACAGCGAGATCCTGTCTCAAAACAAACACAGAATCCCCAAAGTGTGATTCTTCCTTGAGTCTCCAGCCTGTTGGCAGACCCTGAAGATTTTAGGCTTTGCCAGCCTCCACAACTGTGTGAGCCAATTCCCTAAAACTCTTTTGTATGTATACTCATATCCTATTGCTCTGGTTTCTCCAATGAATGTCGACTCATGCACCATAACTTCCCTAAAGGCCCAATCTGCTCTTTATCCTGACCATGGACCCAGATCCAAAATTTTAAAAATACTACTCTAGCTGGATATGGGGGTGCACACTTGTAACTCTTGCACTTGGGAGGCTGAGGCAGGAGGATTGTGAGTTTGAGGCCAGTTAGGGCTACAGAGAAAGACTATTAAAAAAATCCTAAATAAATAAATGAAACAAAAACTATTCTAAAAGACTCATTGATCAACAACATGTCTAAGATTATTAATTATTTTACGAACTTCCCCACGTCCGTCATCTTGCCATGCTAAGGGGGCTTGTGTGTTGCTGTGATGCTGAAAGCTATGCTACCAGTATCTCAGATACTAGCAGGGCCACCCTTGGTATACAGGTTTCAGCTGAGCTTCCAGACTAAGACAGATCGGGAGAAGGAACAAGCAGCCTACTCCTGAAACAATTAGCCATTGAAAACACTGTGAATAGCAGAGAAGTACTGTCAAATATAGTGCCAGAAAATGAGCCCAGCAAGTTGGAAGGCATTCAAGAAATGGGGAAGACACCAGACGCGGTGGTGCATGCCTGTAATCCCAGCGGTTTGGGAGGCGGAGGCAGGAGGATCGCAAGTTCGAGACCAGAAGCAGTTTGTGTAATTTAGCGAGACCCTGTCTCAAAAAGTAAAAAAAAATGGGCTGGGGATGCAGCTCAGTGGTCCAGCATTTGCAAAATATGCAAGCGCAAGACCCTGGGTTCAACTCCCAGTAAGGCAAAAAACAAACAAACAAACAACAACAAAAAAAAACACAGGGAGGAGTTGCCTCCTCAAAGTAGAGTTGACCTTAAAGATGGGCATAAAGTAAAGCCTCTGGGACCTCCTTTCGCTTATGTGGTAGCATCTTAAGATGAGAAGAAACATAGTGGCCGCAACATTGGGCTCAAACAAAAAGATTATGAGCATGGGACAGTGTTGGGTAGTGTTTTTTTCTGTTGTACATAGGATTGCTATGAGTGGGATCTGATTCAATGGTACCCAATAACAACAACAAGTTTACTAAAGGGCTATCAGTGTTAATTAAGTTTGGGCTAGTGGTGAGCTCGCGGAAGGTACAGAGACTACTGTCAGGGGTTTGCACAACTATACCAGTACTGTAACAGCAGAAACAAATCTTATACTGTAGAAGAGCAGAGTCAAGTTAAACGCCCATGAAGGTCCCCTTCTTCCTGCTCCATCTCTGTTTGGGACATGTGTCCATGTGGTCAGGATCTGCTGTGTGGCACCAGGCTCCCTGTAGCTGCCTCACAAGGTATGCCCATCCATTCCCCCTTAACAGGACCCGCGTTTCCTTTGAGAGCATAATGATGGTGGAGGAGGCTTCCACTGCACATGCCAAAGAGGCCAGTTCAGAAGAGGCATGAACAGGGACTTGGGCTCAGCCCAGCAGGTACTCTGTCCTGGGACTGAGGCTCCTGATTAAGCCATGAGAATAAGAGGGGAAGGTCCGTTCCATGTGTTGCAGAAGCAGTAGAAGCGTCCATATTTCCAACAGGCCCCTCTGGCTGTGAGATGGCTTCTAGACCTTGTGTGTGCTCTGTTCAGCTTCTGGGCCCTCCAGAATGCTCTTGATTCCTGCTGCTTCCAAATGGGACTCTTGAGCTCCCATCAATTCTGCAAGTCCCTGTGTGGCTTTGATTAAGTTATCCAGAACTATCTTTTGTAACCAACAACCAAGACCCCTGATGGATACAGTCCTTAAGTATGGCTTCTCTTAGTTAGCCCTATTTCTTAGTTAGTCATAAGTCATTTCACCTCCCCAAGCCTCAGATTCCTCATATGTAAAACTAGAGAATGAGGCTAGATCTGTGTTCTGCAAATTTTTTTCATCACAATAAACATTGTGCAAACAAAATCATCCTTATGGGAGCAGATAAATCATAAGGGTGGTAAGTCTGGGTACAGGGTTCGAGACTTCTGAATCTTGTCCTCTTAGTTCTTTCTCAATAGCACCCTGCTAAGTGTGGCAGGGATCATGGAGCATATGGGGCTAGAGAGTCTCTGGTACCATTAAAAGATAGTAGTACTCTCTCCCTCCATTGTTCTACCACTGATCTACATCCCCAAGGGGCAAATTTTAAGACGACCTTTTTTTCTTTTTTTGTGTGTGTGTGGAGAAGTCACAACAAATTCACAAAAAGTAGCTGAGCATGATGGCTCATGCCTATAATCCCAGCAGCTGGGAGGCTGAGATGGAAGGATCATGAGTTTGAGGCCACCCTGGGCTACCTAGGGAGACCCTGTCTTGAAAACCCAAATCAAAGAAACAAAAACAAACAAACAACAGCAAAAACCCACGAGAAGCTGACAACAACACAAATTTGGAGCAGAGATGCTTTGTGACTATGCTGAAAGCATTTGCAAATATGTCTTGTCCATTTTAAACCATTTTATTAGGCCTTTGAGATATAGAATTATTTCTCCAGGATAGATATATAAACCAGTATTTTTGTGAGTAAAACAAAGCTTGTTCTTGTTAGGTGCCATCTAGTCGAGTCCGACTCATAGTGACCCTTATAGGGTTTTCAATGGCTGACTATTTTCGGGATTGCCTTGGGAGTGGGTTGCCTCTGCCATTTTGCGGTGCTGGGAATTGAACTCAGGACCTCAGAGACTGCAGCGCAGTGCTCTACCGACTGAGCTAAATCCCAGCCCAAAACAACAGAGCAGTGGAACTTAAACCACTGAGATCTGGTATATTTCAGGGCTACAAGTATAGCTCAGTGGTGGAATACATGCATGAAGCCCTGCCTTTGATCCCTAGCACTGAGAAAAAAAGATGTGGTATATTTAATATTATGAGAAATCAAACACTATCCCTCCCCTCAGCCTGTTGCACCAGGTACTGTGCTAAGGATTTGCATACATGCAGTCTCATGTATTCTCAAACAGCCCTCTGAAGGGTGTCATTTAGGATTCTTATTTTATTGCTTAGGACACTGAGGCTCAGAGGTTAGCCCATTTACTAAGCTCACACAGCTAGTAAGTAGCTACTAACTGCATGGCTCCAAAGCTTATATTCTTTCAAATATGTACTCTGTTCATCTACATAATGTATGCATTCAGGTATTTTAAAATGTAGACTTGTTCGACTACATCTTTTGGGGGTCATTTGGCTTCCTCATCTGGACACAGCTTCCAGGAGGAGACCTGGAACTCCTAGATGATGAGCAGCAGGGGCCTCCGGACATTGCTCTTGGGTCCTGTGTGCCTATGCAGGGGCACTGGCACAGTTTGTTACTAAGTGGAACAATTCTTTTGTCTGTGGCAGTCTTCTTTCCTATGGTCAGTTGAAGTTTCCTCTGGGAACATAAACTAACCTTAGCAAATCATAACCAGAAACAGGAATTTGCAACTAAAAGGGAGTTCTTGTGAAAATGAATTCTCTGAGTCTCATCTCTATTACTCTATGTACATCATCAAACAATGACTAAAGGTGTCTATGAGATTAGAGCAGGGGTCTCCAACCACCAGGCCATGGACCAGCACCGTCTGCATTTACAGCTGCTCCCCATCACTTGCATCACCGCCTGAGCTCTGCCTCCTGTCAGGGCAGCACACCTCGTACTCCACTCTGTGGAAAAATTGTCTTCCATGAGACCACTTCCTGGTACCTGAAAGGTTGGGGACCACTGGATTAGAGGATTGGGGATATGTGTTATGAAGGTGTGGGTTATGCTAGAAAAATTCTTATTTTGACAATTTTTTTCAGTACTTGGGGGCTGAACCTTGGGCCTCACACATACTTTGTAAGTGCTCTACCACTGGGCTGCACCCTCAGATCATTGTTTGTTTGTTTGTTTGTTTTACTTTGAGCCAGGGCCTCCCTAAATTGTGCAGGCTGCCTCTAGCCTTGAACTCAGGATCCTCTTGCCCCCACCTCCTAAGTCACTGGGAAGACAGCCATGTGCCACTGTACCCAGCTTAATTTTGACAATTTTGACCCTTGGTTACCACTTTGGCTACGTCATCTCTTACTCTTTCTAACAATGATAATTCTTTACAAATAATCCAAAGACTACCTATTCATCCCAAGAGAAGTAATCAAAATTTGTATATCTGTGTTTTATAACAAAATTATGCATTTGTAGGTACTGATTCTGAATGTGCCACTATGAAAGTGATTGAGTGACCTTGGATGAGTCATGTGAACACATTGAACCTTGGGCTGGGGTGCAGCTCAGTGGTAGCATGTGCAAGGCCCTGCATTCCATCCCCAGCACCACAAACAAAACAAAACAAAACACATCCAAAACTAAACACATTGGGCTTTACTTCTTTCATCTCTGAGATGAAGGATTTAGAGGAGACATTCTGTAAACTTCAACTCTAAAATTCTTAATTTGAGTGCGGGTGCTGTGGTGCATGCCTGTAATCCCAGCGGCTCGGGAGGTGGAGGCAGGAGAATTGCAAGTTCAAGGCCAGATGCAGTCTGCATAATTTAGCGAGACCCTGTCTCAAAAAGTAAAAAAAAAAAAAAGGGCTGGGGGCGCAGCTCAGTGATCCAGCACTTGCAAAGCATGCAGGCGCGAAGCCCTGGGTTCAACCCCGAGTACTGCAAAAAAAAAAAAAAAAAAAAAAAAAATCTTAATTTGCTGGTCACCTTGAAGAATTTGAGGACCATGCAATATCAAATGTGTCCAGCAGAGGGCAGCAGAAGTCCCTAAAGCTCAAATCAACTTTCAGCCCTGTTAGCTACTAGAAGAGTTTTAGAATGTTGTTGTTGTCCTTGTGGTGGTTGTTAAATGCTGTCAAGTCGGTGTGCGACTCATAGCAGCCCTACATACAACAGGTGAAACAGAGAATAATATATTTTTAGAAAAAGCAAACAGGAAAGAAAATCATCATGTTTTTTCTTCACCTTTTCCTTGATTATTCCAGACTAGATTTGATGTCTCTGCTATATCCTTAGGCCACTGCAGTGGCCAGGCCTCTGACCTGGCCCCTTGGTCTGCTGATGGCTACACAGGTCTGACCAGGTGTCATCGTCCCAGCTTACAACACCAATAAAAGCTGCTGGAAGCCCAGCACCCATCCCACCTCCTGCAGCCCTTATCCTGTCACCAGCCCATCAGCCACAGCCACGCTGTGTTTTCCCTGTGGAGTAGGGACAGTCAGTGGCCTTTTTCCCTCTCTCCAGCCTCACTCAGAGCCTGGGGTGCACCTGCTCTCTGCTTGGCCATAAATTGTTCCTCCCAGTGCTTCACCTTTGACCTCTGAGTCTATTTTTCTCTTTAAGGCAACACTCAATTCACTCATTGCCATTGCTCTTTTTTCCCCTCTGCTACGAGAGCTCTTCCAGGACAAGGTGGGTGCCCATCTCTCCCACCATCCTAATCCCATGGCCTTGCCAGGCAGGGTGGACTAGGTTATGAGAGCCAAGAAGATCAGTGACACCTACCCATGGCCTGCAGGAGAGACACTGTGTTGTGCTATGCTTCAACAAGGTGTGTAAGTCACCCAGCCAGAGGGCAAGAGGGGCAGGCCTGGGGTGGCGAGTGACCAGAACATCCTCAACCAGAGATGGCATCCATCGCCTGGCCGCCAGGATAGGGGTCCAGCAGGGATGGGGCGGAAGCAGGAACTGCCACAATCTGCTCACGTTCCAGGGGATATTGTGAAAACCCTGGCCAGTCCTATGGACCTTCCAGTGACTCATGTTCAAGACCTAAAATTACAGAGGAGCTGGTTTTCTCCTTATGCTGACAGCTCAGGGCTCCAGGAAAGGTTTCAACTCTTAGGGCTTGGGCTTGCTCAAAGGACAAGAGGGTGGAAGGAAGTGTGATTCAGAGAGAAACTTCCTGCTCCTGGCTGAAGATCCTCATTCAGGCTCTAACAGCTGCCTGGCCTAGGCCCACCCAAGCTCTCTCCTCCTCTGGGCCTTGCTTTGGGTGCCTGCAATGGAGCTCTGGGGTGAGGCAGCAAGCTCTCCCTTGGAGGAGTGGGAGACAGAAGTGTGATTGTGATTGCTGGTCCATGCTGCCCATGTACTCCAAACCCAGCACTGGCAGCTGCCCGTGTAATTGACAGATATTCTTAGGAAACTAAACTAAGGAAGGACTGGGGATTCAGCTCAGTGGTAGAGCACTTGTCTAGCATGTGAGGAGCCCTAGGATTCATCCCCAGCAGCACAAAAAAAAAAAAAAAAAAAGGGACAAACATCTAGTATCTCCCTGGAAAATCTCCTTGGGAAAGTCACATTTTATTAATAGTAACTGTAATAATAAAGTGGAGTGCGGTGGTACATGCCTGTAATTCTGCAGAGGCTCCAGAAGTGGAGGCAGGAGGATCACAAGTTGAAAGCCAGAGGCAGCATGCATAATTTAGCAAGACCTTGACTCAAGATAAAGAGTAAAAAATGGGCTGGGGGTGCAACTCAGTGGTAGAGTGCTTGCAGAGTATGCGTGAGGCCCCTAGTTTAACTTTTGAGTACTTAAAAAAATAAAGTAACAATAGATGCTATTTATTTAAAGTGTGTAGAACACTATAGTGCAATAACACCTTCCCGTTTTACAGTCAGGGAAACTGAGCCTTAGGGAGATTAAGCAACCTGCCTAAAGGTAGATCCCTAGCATGACTGACTGTAATACTGGTGCTCTTAAACTCCTTCTGGGTCTCTTTGTTTACAATAAATCCTCAGCTTTTCCCAGTTATTCCAATCACACTAGCAGCATCGTGGCTCCTCAGACTTGCCTCAGGACCTTTGTACATGCCACTCTCTATACTTGGAATTCAGTTTTCCCCAGATACTATGTCTCTTCTCATTCCTTCCCTGTTTTCAGGTCTCTGCCTACCTGCCACCCTATTCTTGAACCCTCCCTACCCCTAAACCCATATACCTCTCCCTCCACTTTCCTTTCTGGTTCCTCTTTGTCCTTTACTTGTTTGGTTTTTCATGGCCTACCCCCCCACGTCCCCTTCCCACACACTAGACTGGACATTTTCTGGGGTTATGGTCTTTGTTAACATCCATGGCTATATCTCCAGCATCTAGAATGATGTGCTCCCTTGTTCTTAGCTCAGCGAACCAGGGAATGAATGAGTGGCCATTGGGATTAGAGGGACTGGTGGGTCCATATATTGGACAGAGGATGAGGTACCTCTAAGTCCCCATCACTTCATGGAGATCTAACTGCACAAGAGGCCTAGCTCTAGAAGCACAGTTCAAGCTCCAGGAGTGACACCCACAGTCCCTCCTCTCTTCCCACTGTTTATCAGAAGACTGGCTGGCATCTCCCCTCCTTCCTATCCTAATTTGGGCCTTTTCCGCTCATTCTCTGCTCTGCAGGACCATGGGAATTGGGGAGAGAAGAAAGACTGGGTAGATGCAGGGAGGGGTTGCTGTATACTTGTCCCTGCCTTCTTCCAGAAGGCCCACCCTCATCTCTTCTGGTTTACTTGAGCCAGAGTAAACTTCCTTTGAGGCTGGTCTAGGTGAGCTTTTCAAGGCCAGCCCTGACATCTTTGCTACCTCCTTTCCCCTCGCCCCTACCTGCTGGCTTCTGACCCTCCTTGCTAGTCTCAGTTTTTGTCTCTGTTTACTTTTCAGTTGTACCTTTGGTTTTCTTTTTCTTTCTTGCTTGCTTTCTTGCTTTCTTGTTTTGAGACAGGGTCTCTATGTTTCTGAGCCTGGCCTGGAGCTCACTGTGTAGCCTAAGCTGGCCTCAAATTCATGAATCACCTGCCTTGACCCCCTGAGTGCTAGGATATTTATTTATTTTTTGCAGAATGGGGGTTGAACCCAGGGCCTAGTGCTTGCATGCTTTGCAAGTGCTGTACCACGAGCTGTACCCTCAGCCCATTTTTTTACTTTGTTTGGGACAAGGTATCACTAAATTATGCAGACTGCCTCTGGTCTCAAACTTACAATCTTCCTGATTCTGCCTCCACAGTCTCTGGCATTACAGGCATGTGCCCCCATGCCTGACTCATAGGGGTTGTGACTTTCTTCTTCAAGCCAGGCCAAGTACAGCCTTAGCAGATAGCCTCGAGGTCTTCATAACAAAGTTTGTTGGATAGGGGCAAGGGTGAGAGAAGGGGTGAGGGATGTAGCCCAGTGGCCCTAGGTTCAATCCCTAGCACAAAACAAATAAGAAAATTTTGTTGGATAAATGAAAAGGAATTGAAAAGATACCCAAAGACAAGTGCAATGGACTTGGCCACCGGAGGGCCAGCAATAGCCATTATCAATGAGTGTTACATGTTTTCACGTAGTCTCTCCAGCTGCAAACACCAGTGCCAGCGTGGAATCCCAGAGGTTACCAAATCTCACTTAGAATATGCATCTGACTCAAGACAAATGATGCTTTGCCCTGCAAACCCCAGGATGTGGCTGGCAAGGGGTTCCCATCTAGCCCAGACAGCGGTGTCCACCAGTGGTGACCCCCATCCTCCTTCCTTCCCTCCCTCAAGTACCCTCAGCCTTGCACCTGCATCCTGGGGTTAACTCTGGAGTAGGAAGTTGGGGAAGAATCTTTTATGGAGGAAGGAAGTCAAGGGTGAGGTTGGGAGGAGGGGTGAGCCTGAGGGGAAGGAGGGAGGGGGGTGGGTGAGTACCACTGAGTTTCTCTCCACCAGGGGCAGGATAGGGCCCTGCTGAGGGGGCTTCAGGAATGGCCCAAAGGCTTCAGCCACACCTAGAAAGTACTTTGATGCCTCTAGCCTCCTGTTTTTCCAGCTTTTGTGTTCACCCAGCAGGTAGAACTGGTCCCCCTTCATTCCCCACCTCACCAAATGGACAGGTTAGCAGTGACCCAGGGACCATCCCCTTAGGCAGGCAACTCCCCTGTTCCTTCTGACTCCATGGTCTGGTGGGGCACCTGCTGGCTTTAGCCAGCATCTGAGTTTTGGGAACCTCTGGTCTAGACTATAGCCAAATCTCCCAGACCTGCTAGGCCAAAGGCATCCCTTGGAAGTTCCAACTAGGTAAGTCTGGGGATGCCCAGATCTGTTGAAGTGCTCTAGATGATTCATAGAGTAGCTGATAGAAGCCAAACTTGGGTGAGCACTTGCAAAAAGCATGTATGAAGCCCTGGGCTCAACTCCCCAGTACTACAAACAAACAAACAAACAAAAAAAACCAAACTTGGGGACTAGTAGGGGGGAGGGGAAGCAACATAGGGGGTAAAGAGGGAGAAAACAGGGCACGTACAGGGTGAAACTCAATGAAAATCCCATAATGAATCTCACTATACTGTGTGCAACTTAAAAAAAAAATCATACGATACCTCACAAATATCTGCAATTACTGATAAGTTAATCAAAGTTTTTGTATGTCTAAGGAGATTACAGGGTCAACAACCTTCTCTTAATACCAACCCCCACCCCGTGGACTATATAACCCCAGGAGAACTGGAGTTCGGGGTCAGTCCTGAGAGGGCTCATTTCCATGGGCTGACTTTGCTATAGCAATAAATTTTTTATGTTACCCAACTCCTGAGTGTCTTGAAGTACTTTCAGTTTTCTCATGCTGCTTCATCACCTCCATCCCCACTTACAGAGTTAGGGGTACTTATCTGCCTCCAGCTCTGTGCAGCTTGGAGCCAGGACTAGTCACAGCAGGTGGGTTGACCCCATGCCTTTCCAACCCTCTCTTCTCTTGCTTCCCAACCCTGTTGAACCCCTACCTTTTCACCTGCCTTTGCAGCTAGAGCTGTTATAGGACACAGGGACACTGCTTCAGTCAATGCTACACAAGCAAAATGCCCTGGGAATTTCTGGAAAGCCTTATCTCTACCACCCTCATCTCCACTCACCTTGCCTTTCCTTGCCAGGGCTACATTCACATCTTCCACCTTCATTGGAACATTCCCTGTGGCTGGGATACCTTTTCCTCATATCCCTGACCCTTACCTAACCCCTACTCATCTGTCAGAAGTCACTTCCTCTAGAAACCCTTCCTGGGCTGAAGAGAGGTAAGGGGACTTCCCCTAACAATATGGAGAAATCAGAATGTCCCCCAAATAGTGAATTGGATAAATACATGGTTGTACCACTAGAAAGTGAAATAGAAATGGAGACGTGCATTTTCTCATTTCTTTATGAAATGATATAAAAATAATATGTTTATGGTAAAATATTCCATAATACATAGTTAAGGTTAGGTGTCCCTTCTGTTCCTGGCCCCAGCCTTCCGTGAGGTCCCCACTATTAGCAGTTTATTGGATGGCTTTTCCAGAAATGTTCTACCTATACGCAGGTGCATCCATATAGAGAGGAACGAAGATAAAGGCAGTGGGATATGACAAATACTTAAGACGTGGCCATTGCTCCTGGGAAACCCACTGCCTTCTTGGGAGTGTTAAGTCAGCCCCAACCCATGACCTAGCAGCATCCAATAGTATGTGGGAATCCGAATGTGGTCACTGACTCGAGGTCACTCAGAGGCACTCAGAGCCAGGACTTGAGCCCCAAGGAGCTCAGTTGGGTTCATTCTATAAGTCTTCTCCTCACCATATGTAAAGGGCATGCCTTCCCTAAATAGAACTGAGATATAATTTCCAAACCCCAGTCCCTCTGTATAGCTCAAATACACATACTTTAATCCTTCTATTGTACAACTCCAGTTCCTGTGTGTTTATTTTTTTTTTTGTCCAGTACTAAGGGGTTGAACCCAGGGCCTTGTGCAATCTAGTCAAGAGCTCTCCTATTAAACCACACCTCCAAACTCCCTCCCCAATTTTTTAAAAATTTTGACACAGGGTCTCGCTAAGTTACACAAGCTGCCTCTGGCTTTAACTAGCTATCTTCCTGCCTCAGCCTCCTGAGTTGCTGGAATGACAGGCGTGTACCATGGTGTCTGGCTGGTGCCTGGGCTTTTACAGCTAGGACATAACTGAGTCTGGGTTTGGAAACCAAGACTAGTGGAGTACAATAAAATTAATAGTCCATCAAGCTTTCTTGCTTGAGCTATAGTTACCACAGGTTATTACAGGAAAGACAAACAAAACACTCCATTAAACTGAAGCAGTGACAGGAAATTCTGTCTGCAAGAACAGAAAAGATGTTGAAATGGTAGCACCTTCTGATCTGGTGTCTCCACCTAGACCACGTGAAAAACAGGTGATCTAGGCGGGGAGGTGATTTGGCTAAAGGCTAAAGGGTTGGTTTTGACAAAACAAATACTAAAATACTTAGAGGGAGCCTGAGAAACGGCTACCACATCCAAGGAAGGCAGCAGGCGCGCAAATTACCCACTCCCAACCCAGGGAGGTAGTAACGAAAAATAACAATACAGGACTCTTTCGAGGCCCTGTAATTGGAATGAGTCCACTTTAAATCCTTCCGCGAGGATCCATTGGAGGGCAAGTCTGGTGCCAGCAGCCGCAGTAATTCCAGCTCCAATAGCATATATTAAAGTTGCTGCAGTTAAAAAGCTCATAGTTGGATCTTGGGAGCGGGCGGGCGCAGCAAGGCGAGTCACCGCCCATCCCCGCCCCTTGCCTCTCGGCGCCCCCTCGATGCTCTTAGCTGAGTGTCCCGCGGGCTCGAAGCGTTTACTTTGAAAAAATTAGAGTGTTCAAAGCAGGCCCTAGCCTCCTGGATACCGCAGCTAGGAATAATGGAATAGGACCGCGGTTCTATTTTGTTGGTTTCCGGAACTGAGGCCATGATTAAGAGGGACGGCAGGGGGCATTCGTATTGCGCCGCTAGAGGTGAAATTCTTGGACCGGCGCAAGACGGACCAGAGCAAAAGCATTTGCCAAGAATGTTTTTCATTAATCAAGAACGAAAGTCGGAAGTTCGAAGACGATCAGATACCGTCGTAGTTCCGACCATAAACGATGCCGACTGGCGATGCGGCGGCGTTATTCCCATGACCCGCCGGGCAGCTTCCGGGAAACCAAAGTCTTTGGGTTGGGGGGGGGGGGAGTATGATTGCAAAGGGCTGGGATTTAGCTCAGTTGGTAGAGCGCTGCGCTGCAGCCTCTGAGGTCCCGAGTTCGATTCCCAGCACCGCAAAAATGGGAGAAGGACCTGGCAATCCACTCCCAAGGAAATCCTGAAACAGTCAGGCATTGAAAGCCCTCTGAGGGTCGCTATGAGTTGGATACCGACTCGACAGCACGTAACAACAACAACAACTCTGGGATTAGCACACTTTCCACAACACTGCCTTTCCCTGCCCCGAGGGGAGGAAAGCCTGCACCGGAATACTGTGAGTACTTTAGCAGCCTTCCTGAGGTGCTCTTCAACTCTCTCCTCTTACTTCCGGTGAGAACAAAGTCAGGCGCTTAATGATAGGGCACCTGTCATAGTTCCTGGTTGCAAATGGGAAATGGAAGCCAGGCATGTGGCACAAGCTTGCACTCAGTGACTTGAGAGGCAGGGGCAGGAGGATTGCAGGTTTGAGGTCAGAGGCAGCCTGCAGAACTTAGCAAGACCCTGTCTGGAAATAAAAAATTAAAAAGGGGGCTGTGTGAGGCCCTGGGTTCAATCCCCTGTAGTGGGGGGGGGGGGGAAATGCAAATGGGCAGCTCCCAGAACCATCCCAAGATGTGAGAACTAGGTTTAAACTGACAGGAACCATGTACTACATAGAACCAGATCTGCAATGAAACCTCCACGTGTGCCCCAGGGAGCACGCCTGCCCCTGCTGTGCTAGGAATGCAGATCTGCCTCCCTTCCCACCATCAGCAGATGACTTTCGACTTTCATGGGGGCCCCTGCTTCCCACCAAAGTCTAGCACAGGCTCTCTGATTGCCCGGCCCAGTCACATGCCCAGGCTTTTATTGCAAAGGGGAATCTGGGAAAGAGAAAATTGAACATTTCTCGTTTTTCTAGTAATGTTAGGTAGCAGGCAATGTGGAGGAAAGGGGGATTGAAAATGTTTCCTGGAGCTGGGCACGGTGGTGCATGCCTGTAATTCCAGCAATTTGGGAGGCAGAGGCAGGAGGATCGCAAGTTCAAGACCAGAGGCAGTCTGCGTAATTTAACAAGACCCTATCTCAAAAGTAAAAAAAAAAATGGGCTGGTGGGGTGCAGCTCAGAGGTCCAGCACTTGCAAAGCTTGCAAGCGTGAGGCCTTGGGTTCAACCCCCAGTACCGGAAAAAAAAAAGAAAAGAAAAGAAAAGAAAACAAAACAAAACAAAACAAAAAAGAGAAACAGAAAGAAAGAAAATGGTTCTTGCCCTCTGCCATGATGAAGAAACTGTATGGGTCTCTGAGGATATTGAAGGAAGGACATTTTCTAATGGGCCCCACACCCTAATCCAAGCCACTGAGCCATTTACAAAATAAAGACCCTATGGTCTCTCTGGAGCTGGGATTTAGCTCAGTTGATAGAGCACTGCTCTGCAGTCTCTGAGGCCCCAATTTGATTCCTAGCACCGCAAAAACGGGAGAAGGACGTGGCAATCTACTCCCAAGGCAATCCCGAAACAATCAGCCATTGAAAACCCTATGAGGGTCGCTATGAGTCAGACATGACTGGACGGCACCTAACAACAACAACAATGGTCTCCTCACACTGGCTCCCAGAGCTGGGAACCAAGGGCTGACCTCACAGTGTCTGTGCCCTAGTTTGAGGTAAAGTAGATGGAGTGTGTGCCCACTCTTCTGCACTCCTCTCTCTTCCTTTCTCTTCTTCCTCTGCACTCGTAGCTCCATTTGTAGCTCCACTCTGCTCCACGTGCTCGCCTGTCCCTTCTGGCAGGCCTGCCATCTTCTCTGTCCCATCCAAGGCACTTTTCTATCTAAAAGCCTACTTATCTCTCCTGTTCTCTGGCTTTTTTACCTTCCCCTGGGAATAGAGACATCCTGTGCCAATTCACCCAGGGAATGCAGGTTTTTCCAAGTTCCTTTGCAGATCTACCTAAACTTCTCCCAGGTACCTTAGTTTTCCCAATAATTAGTCCTTAAAGATGTTGTTGTTGTTGTTAGGTGTCGTCGAATCGGTATCCGACTCATAGTGACCCTCATAGCGTTTTCAATGGCTGACTTTCAGCATTGCCTTGGGAGTGGGTTGCCAGCTCCTTCTCCCATTTTTGCAGTGCTGGGAATTGAACTCAGGACCTCAGAGACTGCAGCCCAGCGTTCTAACAACTGAGCTAAATCCCAGCCCTAAAGATGTACTATCTTTAAATAAATTTTATCTATATGCTCTACTATAACTTCTGTGACAGGTATAAATTTATTTATAGGCCAAACACAAGGACTGGGGTTTTGCTGCCAGATTCCCAAACCCATGCCCTGGTCGCCTTCCCCCATAACAGTAGAAAATAGGTACCTCCTTCCTATAAAATCATGAAGTGGGAAGTCCCACTTCATGACAAGAAAAGGATTCATATACTAGTTGACTAAAACCAACGTGATAAATGTCCTCTACCTGTTGGTCCTGGGTACAAGAAGGATGGGTCCTAAAGCTGGGTAAAGAGAGGAGACATCTCAGCAGGGACGGGGCAGGTGGGTCTAGCCATTACATGCATTTTGACTTTGTGGTGCAGCAATGTGATGTGTGAGGCAGCCGGCTCTCCACGGTCCTCACCTCCAGAGAGCAAGAGTTGCCAAACAAAAGTCACATGCTTGGGGAAATTGCAACACAGGAAGAGAAATTGAGAAATCAAGTCTAAATGTGTTTGGGGAGGAAGGGACGGCTCTTTCCTCCTGACCCAGGTTAGAGAGAATCTGCGTGGAGAACAGGGGGAAAGAGGCTCACCTGGAGCAGGCACCTGCTATCCCGAGTACCAGGCCGACACCATCTCCTTAACAGGAAGAAAGGGAAACAATACAATCTTGTTAATGCAGGGGCCCGGCAGATTCATTGAGCGGTGTCACATCCCTTTGGCCTCTCTCCTGTTCAGCCTCTCCAGTGGGAGGAGGTGTCCTGGAGCTGGGGAGTATAGCCTAAGCCTGGCTCCTACTCCTTCTGCTTTCCTTTGGGATGGCCAGCTGGGAGCACAGCAGTAGAGGAACAGGCCCCGCAGGGAGGCCCTGATGCTCTCTGCGTTGCCTTTGACCAGACAGGTGGGTCTCATTCTAGGGATGTTTTTTTGTTTTTTTGTTTGTTTGTTTGTTTTGCAGAGCTGGGGACAGAACCCAAAGCCTGGTGCTCTACCACTGAGCCACAAGCTCAGCCCGAATTCCAAGTACAGTATTAGGGAGTTGGTTGTCTCCTACATCAATTACACCACACCCTTGCCCTTGGTCTTCATCAGACGGATGATGTTGCAATCCATACATGCTGTACTTCCATCTGTCTCTGTAGTTCAGAACTCCAGCTGAGGGAAAGGAATGATCTTTACTAACTTAGTAACTTTCAGCACTCTTTGAACTTGAGTTCCATTATTGGGAAAACAGTTGTTGTTGTTAGGTGCTGTTGAATCGGTATCCGACTCAGCAACCCTCATAGGGTTTTCAATGGCTGATTGTTTTTCGGGATTGCCTTGGGACTGGATTGCCAGGTGCTTCTCCCATTTTTGCGGTGCTGGGAATTGGACTCGGGACCTCAGAGACTGCAGCGCAGTGCTCTACCCACTGAGCTAAATCCCAGCCCTGGGAAAACAGGAGGAGCACTTAAAGCCAAGAGGGTTGGCTCCTGCCCTGTGCCAAGCTCCTGCAGCACTTGCTTTCTTCCCATTTGGGGCTCATCCCTGCTTTGGGGAAATGCTTTCCTATTTCCAGCCCCACCTGGTGGCAGCAGCTTCACTTCCTGGGTCAGAAAGGGATGTTTCACTCTGAGGAAAGGGCCCTCATGTTGAGTCCCAGGAAGCCTTGGGGATGAGCCTTCTCTGGCTGCTTCTCACGCCCTAAGCTGTCACCCTCTGAAAGCTGCCAGGTCAGCCTGGGCTCTTTGCCTTCCCTGACACTGACCTAGTTGGCAAGGACTGTAGCCAAATGTCAGACCAAGTGCCTGGTGCATTCTTGAGATGTTGCTGCAGAGAAAACATGAGTTTGCTGCTGGGTGGATTCTGGTCAACGGGAAGATACACTGTTTAAAACAAATAGGAGAGAGATCCCTGCCATGGAAACAGGAAGAGCTCCGGCTACTTGCACTGTCTGGGGCTTATCTATATATTATTTTACAAAACAAGTTTATTGATATATAATTCAATGCTGGGCGTAATGGCCCATGCCTGTAGTCCCAGCACTTTGGAGGCAGAGGCAGGAGGATGGTGAGTTTGAAGTCAGCCTAGGCTACATAGTGACACTCTGTCTCAACAACAACAACAGCAACAACAGAAGATAATTCACATACGACACAATTTACCTATTTAAAGTGCATAATTGAGGGGCTGGGGCTGTGATTTAACTCAGTTGGTAGAGCACTGAACTTCAGTATCTGAGGTCCGGAGTTCAATTCCCAGCACCGCAAAAATGGAAGAAGGGCCTGGCAATCCACTCCCAAGGCAATCCCGAAACAATCAGCCATTGAAAATCCTATGAGGGTCGCTATGAGTCGGAGACCGACTCAACGGCACCTAACAACAACAACAGTCCAGGGGCTGGGGGTGAAACTCAGTAGTAGAGCTTGTGCTTGTTGTTGTTAGGTGCCCTCGAGTCAGTATCCAACTCATAGTGACCCTCAATGGGGTTTTCAATGGCTGACTGTTTCGGGATTGTCTTGGGAGTGGATTGCCAGGTCCTTCTCCCATTTGTGCAGTGCTGGGAATTGAACTCGGGACCTCAGAGACTGCACCGCAGGGCTCTACCAATTGAGCCAAATCCCAGCTGAGAGCTTGTGCTTAGCATATACGAAGTGCTGGCTTCCATCCCCAACAATAACAAAGTGGGCTACCCAGTGTTTTTGACTATATTCACAGAATTGTGTGACAACCATCATGAACAATTTTAGAACATTTTCGTCACCCACAAAAGAAATATCATGGCCCAGCCATGCATGGTGGTGCACACTTGTGATCCTAGCGCTTGGGAGGCTGAGGCAGGAGGGCTACTCCGTGAGACCCTGGCAAGGGAGAGAGGAGGGGTGGGGGTTGTAGCAATCATGCTCCCATTCCCATTCTCACCTTTTCAGTCTTAGGCAACCACTAGTCTACTCTGTTTCTATGAATTTGCCTATTAGAAACATTCCATGTAAATTGAATCACATAATAGATAGCCTTTTGTGACTACTTTATTTCACTTGTTGTTAGGTGCTGTCCAGTCAATTCCAACTCACAGTGACCCTATGTACAACAATACGAAACACTCCCTGACACTGTGCCATTCCCAGCAATAGTGCTTCTCTGCTACTCATAGGGTTTTCAGAGGTCGATCGTTTCAGGAGTGGGCTGAGCAGCCCTGCTCCCATTTGTGCAGTGCTGAGGATGGAACTCAGGGCCTCAGAGAGCTCAGAGCAGTACTCTACTGAGCTAAACCCCAGTCCTTTATTTCACTTGCCTGCAGCAGTACCACTGTGGCATCTGATCCCCTCAGGATGGGGCCTAGGCTTGGGAGAAGGACCCAACAACCCACTCCCAAAAAGCAATCTGCCATTGAAAATCCTATGAATAGCAGAGAAACACTGACAATACTGTTTCACCTGTTGTACGTAGGGTCTCTGTGAGTTGGACACCGACTAGATGGCACCTAACAACAACATTTTCAAGATTTATCCATGTTGTACCATGTGTCAGTACTTTATTCCTTTCTGTTGCCAAATAATATTCCATTGCATGGGTACCACATTTTGTTTATTCAATCTTCCATTGAAGGACAATTAGGCTTTTTCCACTTTTTGACTAATTTGAATATTACTACTATGAACATTCCTGTACATATTTTTGCAGGAACATATTTTATTTCTCTTGGGTATATGCTTAGGAGTGGAACTGCTGTGTCATAGGGTGACTCTAACCTTTGAAGGAACTACAAGACAATTTTCTAAAGGAGCTGCACCATTTTACATACCCATCAGCAGTGTGTAAGGGTTTCTCTGCATCCTCACCAACACTTGTTACTATCTCTCTTCTGATAACTATCCTACTAGTTGTGAAGTGGTATATCATTGATTTCTGGGTTCCAGTTTCCTGGAGATGAATGATGTTTAGCATCTTCTTGTTGTTCTTGGAATTTTATACATCTTCTTCGGAGAAAATGTCTATTCAAGGTCTTTGCCCATTTTTAATTATTTGTTTTTTTTAATTGTCTTTTGTAAGAGGTCTCTACATATTCAGGTGGGGGTCTTTTTCTTTGTTTCTTTTTTTTTTCCCCCTATATTTGGGGATTGAACCCACAGCCTCTCACACACTTTGATATGCTCTACCACTGGGCTTCACCTCCAGCCTACTTTTTATTTATTTATTTTTTATTTTTTATTTATTTTGACACAAGTTTTTGCTGAGTTATACAGGCTGCTTCTGGCCTCGAAGTTGTGTTCCTTCTGCATCAGCCTCCGGAGCTGCTGGGAATACAGGTGTGTGTCACTGTGCCCAGCTTGTTTTTTTAAAACAGGATCTCACTATGTAGCTCAGGTGGCCTGGAACTTGCTATGTAGCCCAAGCTGGCCTAGAACTCACAATTCTGGTATCTCAGCCTTCTGAGTGCTGGGATTACATGAGCCATCATGTCCAGCTTCTAGTGGAGGTCTTACTTTTAATATTTTTTCTTTTATTCCTTCCTTCCCTTCCTTTCCTTCCTCTGTCCCCCTCCCTCCCTTTCTTCCTTCTTTCTTTCCTTCCCTCCTTTCTTTCTTTCCTTCCCTCCTTCCTTTCTTCCTTCCTTTCTTCCTTCCTTCCTCCCTTCCTTCCTTCCTTCCTCCCTCCCTCCCTTCCTTCCTTCCTTCCTGTCTTTCTTTCTGTCTTTCTGTCTTTCTGTCAAAATCCCCCTGCCTCAGCCTCTCAAGTGCTGAGACCACAGGTGTGTGCCACCACACCCAGCTATTATTTTAATCTTTTTGAAATTACTGTTTCCTTAGTCATGCTCATATTGATATTAGAGCAGCCATATATTTGAATGCAAAGAACACAGATAAGTGAGTTTATCAGAGGAAAAAAGTGTTTGCAAGTTGACAGAACATTATTGGAGCCCCTGGAATTCAGGAGATCCAAAAAGCAACTGTTTGAGTAAAGATAGCTCCTCGGAAGGTGAGGCCATAGCCCAGTGGTACAGTATGTGCTTAGCATGTGCTTAAGCACCCACAGGGCCCTGGATTCCATACTCAGAAACAAAAACAAAACAAAACAAAAAAGATATTTCCTTGCCTTACTTCTGTGTCTCCGTTGGGCAGAGGCAACAGAACGATTCTTCCACTTCAAGTCCATACTCCAGAGAAATTGAATCTATAGGCCACAGCAGAGTTGAGAAAGGCTTTTATTATTTCAATTCTTCTCATTTCATGCTGGTAAATGTTTAATATGGGCTTCCTCTACCTCATTATAGAGTTTTTAATTTATTTTTTACTTTTATTTTTATTTTTATTAATTTAAACAGGGTCTTGCTATGTAGCCCAGGATGGCTTCAAACTCACAATCCTCCTGCCTCAACCTCCTGAGTGCTAGGATTACAGGCCTGCACCATTACACCCTGCCCATGTATAAAGATTTAAAGGTGAGTAAGTGCCAGGTACCTTGTTGCATGCCTGCAATCCCAGTATCTATGGAGGCCAAGACACAGGTTTGACAAGGAGGATCATAGGTTTGAGGTTGGAGGCAGACTGCAAAACTTAGCAAGACCCTGTCTCAAGATAAAAAATAAAAAATAGACTAGGGGTGCAGCTCAGTGGTAGAGCATCTGCAAAGCATGTGTGAGGCCCCGGGTTCAACTTTCAATACCGGAAAAAAAAAAAAAAGTCACAGAGGAAGAAATAGATACACAAACAAAAGACTGTCAATACAAAGTAAACAGGGATGTGTGTGGAGAAAGAGACAGTCCATTTTGTCAAGAAAAGACAATGGTGAAGGGACTCGTGGGAATCGTGGTCTGCTTCATGGAGAAGATGCTATTTAAGGTAATCTTGAAGAATAAATAGCTTGCCCTGTGAACAAGGACAGTAAAAAGCATGTGCTAAACCACAGAGGTTTGTACAGTTTGAATGGATCAATTTCTTTGCTTCAAACTCTCTGTGCTCAGTTGACTTTGGATTCTTAGGAGTCTTTATCAGAATTTGTTTTAGGAAGGAAGACAACAAGGACTCTGTGTGTGAGAGAGTTTTAAGCAAAGGAATTTCCTGTGCCCTGCCAGGAAGAGGAATGTTTACCGTCTCTGCATCTGGCCTAACATGGCTTCCTTCAGAACAAGCTTCCTTTGTCTCAATTCCCATTAAAAACCCATAAGCGGTTCTCTAGACCAGAACTGTCCCAGTAGAGTTTCCTATGAGGCTGTGTTCCATATCTGGGCTATTGAATGTAGCACCCAGTAGCCATACGTGACCAATGAACACTTAAAATGTGGCTAGCATGACTGAGGAACTGAATTTTCATTAAATTTTACTTAATTTTAACTTAAATAGCTCCATGTGGCTAGTGGCTACTATAGTGGACAGAACAGATTTGGGGAGATTTGTTTAGCGTTTTCTTTTGCTACCAGATGCTAAGTCTTGCTGGTTTGGGATGCCCATGATAGAAACCTTTGGACACAACTAGATTGTTACTGATAACAACAGGATTGGATAGGCTCAGACTTGTATAAAAATAAATAAAATGCTAAGAGCAGAAGATACTTTCCTCCCTATTGAACTCTCTTCTCAAGCACAGTCCCTTGAAAGTGAGTGGTGGGTTGAGATAAATAACTTGCTGAGGAAGGGAAGTTTGTTAGGTGAATGAAATGGAAGGTCTGAGATTTTTTTTTTTTTTTTTTTTTGCGGTACTTGGGGTTGAACCCAGGGCCTCACGCTTGCATTCTCTGCAAGTGCTGGACCACTGAGCTGCACCCCCAGCCCATTTTTTTTACTTTTTGAGACAGGGTCTCGCTAAATTACGCAGACTGCCTTTGGTCTCGAACTTGCGATCCTCCTGCCTCCGCCTCCCAAGCCGCTGGGATTACAGGCATGCCCGACAGGTCTGAGATTTTTTGAATTACCTGGATATGAGTGACTCAATTCATATGTTGTGTATTATCTAATCCAGTGCTTTACTAACAAGTAAGTAATTGTGTGTTATGGAAATAACAATGAATTCAATTCATTTTTAATAGTTCTCTTTGAATTCCTTTCCTTGTTGTTATACAGTGACTGGAATTTTGGGACAAATGTTAAATAGTAGTGGTTGGGTCTATTAGTGGGAAACCTTAAGTATTAACTATTAAGGAAGGTAATAGTTTGGGATAATCATGTCAAAAAACTGCAGCTGTCTAATCCTTCTTTTTTCCCTCTACTGCTAAGGATCAAACCTAAGGCTTTGCACATGGTCTACCACTCAGCTACATCCCCAGACTTTGTTTATGTAGTGGTACTTGGGGGCTGAACCCAGAATAAGTGCTTTACCACTGGGCTGCACCCCTAGCCCCATTTTTATTTTTTATCTTGAGGCAGGGTTTCTATAAGTTATGCAGCCTGCCCCTGGCCGGGGACTTGCAATGCTCCTGCCTCTACCTCCCGAGTTGCTGGGCTTGCCAGTGTGCTTCACCGCATCCAGCTCATCCCCAGCCTTTAATAATAATTTCCCTTCCTCCGCCTCCCTTCCCTTTCCTCTCCTCCCTCCTCCCTCCCCTCACCCCCCA
>VMDO01005551.1:0-110597 GCA_007922755.1 Pedetes capensis
CAGGGTTTTTAAAGGCTGATTGTTTCGGATTGTTTCAGGAGTGGGCTTCCGGGTCCTTCTGCTGTTTTTGCAGTGCTGGGAATTGAACCCAGGCTCTCAGAGTGCTCAGAGCAAGCCCCCAACCAACTGAGCTAAACTCAAGCCCCTGTTCATGAGTTAGAAGACTCAATGGAGCGAAGATATCAATTCTCCTCAAATTCATGTGTAGATTGAAAGTAATTCCAACATAAATTCTAGTAGGACTTTTTTTTTTTTTTTTTTTTTTTTTTTTTAAGAAATGGCCAATTTGATCCTAAATTATATTTGGAAAGATAAGGGAAATAGAGTTACCTACAACAGTTTTGAAAAAGAATAATGTTGGAGGGATCAAACTCTCCTGTTTTGTGACTTATTAGGAGGTAGCAGCATCAAGGCAGTGTGGTGTGGTGAAGAGATAGCCACACAAGTAATTGGAAACAAAGTAACAAGTCCGGAAATAGATCTGCTCAGATATGTCCAACTCATTTTTGACAAAGCTCCTAAAGTCCATTCATTAGAGAAAGCAGTATTTTCATTAAATTGTGCTGGAATAATTGGATATCCATATGGAAAAAGAAAAAAAATCTTTATTCCTAACTTCCTTTGTATACAAAAATTAACTCAAAAGAGATCAAATATAAAAACTATTAAAATTGTAGGAAAAACCCATGAGATTATTTTCGTGACTAGTGGTTAGGCAAAGACTTTTAGACATGGCACCCAAAGCATGATCTAGAGAAGGGCAGAGACAGACTTCATCAAAATTAATAACTTTTTCTCTGTGAATGACTGTTTAGAGGGGAAAAAGCAAGGTACAGGATGAGAGACTGTATTTGCAAGTCATATACTGTATTGTTGTTGTTGTCAGGTTCTGTTGAGTTGGTGTCCTACTCATAGCGACCCTCTATACAACAGATGAAATACTATTGTCAGTGCTTTTCTGCTATTCACAGAGTTTTCAGTGGCTGACTGTTTTTTGGGAGTGGGTTGCCGGGTCCTTCTCCCAAGCCTACAGCACCTGGTGTTCCCAGGTGGTCTCCCATCGAAGTACTAACCAGGCGTGACTGCTTCGCTTTTTGAGATCTGACAGGATTGGAAGCCACAGTTCTACAGCTGCAGGCATATACCATATATAGCACTTGTATCCAGAAAATAAAAGAAACTTCTTTTTTTTTGTTGTTAATATTTATGGGTTTATTTTGGAAACTTTCCATATACCATACATCAAATTTTCCCTACTAACAAATTAGTCTGATCAGTGTGCCATAATTAATGAATCAATATTGATACACTTTTGTTAAAGTCTATAATTTATTTAGTTTTCCTCAGGGTTTTGTTTTATTTTATTTTGCTAATGTTTTCTTCTGTCTTAAGATCCTTTCTAGGATGCCACATTATATTTAGTCATCATGTTTCCTTATAAAAGGAACTTTCAAAACAGTAGGAAAACAACTCATTTAAAAAATGAATAAAAGACTTGGACACACTCTCGAAGGAGGATATCAAATAACATATGTAAAGTGGTTTTTTTTTTTTTTAAATATCATTACCATTAGGGATAGTAAAAGTCACCTGTTAGATTAGCTAAAATGAACAATACTGGCAGAATGGGGTGCTGGAGAGTTTGTGGAACAACTAGAATGCTCTTACCTTGTTGATGGGAATGCCAAATGTTGCCGCCATATTGGAGCATAGTTCAGCAGTTTCTTTAAGGAAATAAGCATATATTTACCATATAACCAACATTTCCCTTTTGGGTATAAGAAATGAAAACTGAAATTCACCCAAAACCTTGTATAAGATGTTTATAGCAGCTCCCTTCCTTACTGTCTCAAGCAGAGAACAACTCCTACCTCCTTCAGAGGATGAACAGATAAGGAAACCCTTATGTCCATTCTACTGAATACTGTTAAGCAATAAAAGCCAACGAATTTTGATGTCCTCAACATATTGAGTAAATCTTGAAAGACTTATGTAAAGAAAACTAGTCAAAAGCTTATATAAAAAAGGTTATATAAAAAGTCACAGTTGTGAATTATTTTTCGGACATTCTCTACAAGATAGAACTTACAGTGGTGAAATTGGAGGTTTCCTGGGGTCAGAAATGCAGGCAGAAGGGTACAAAGTGTGCCTACGAAGGGATGGGGTGGGGAGTTTTGGAGTAATGGAATGCTTCTGTATCCTTATTTTGCTGAATTTATATATATGTATACATGCCAAATTCATAAAAATATAACCCTCCAAAACATCAGTTTTACTATGTGTATGATTACATATAGGCTGGGGTGTAGCTCACTTGGTAGAGTGCTGGTCTACACTCTCTGAGGATCCAGGTTCGACCCCCAGCACCGGAAAAATGGGAGAAGGATGTGGCAATTAATTAATCCTGAATTAATTAATCCTGAATTAATCCTGAAAATAATCAGCCATTGAAAACCCTATGAGGGGCGCTATGAGTCAGACCCAACTCAGTGGGATCCGACAACAATAACAACAATAACACACACACACACACACACAAATTCAGATATTTAGTGGAAAACTAGGGTAGATTGAAATTTATGTTAAAAAAAATTGTATCTCATTTAAATAGGAAGCAGAGTTACCTGGAGTGAGTGGGAGGAGAGTTTAGGTCTCTGTAAAGTGAGATGAACTTTGGAACAGTTGCTGAGGGCAAAGCAGCACCCCTGATACCCTCACTAGTGAACGAATATTGTCACCTCTGGGCAATATGAGAACAGGAAGAAGACACTTAAACGACAGGACTGTGTCTTGATTTGATTTATTAAATACAACTTTTTAATTACCTTGTGTCATTTCCCATGAACAAAAGCTCTCTTTCCTTTTGGTCATTCTTGCTGGCGTCCATTTGGTGATCAGAAGACAGCCATGAGACCTCTTCTGTTGTTGCCAGCAGTGGAAAGGGCAAGGGTGGAATCAGGTTAGAATAAAAATGTCACATTTTCAGAAGCAAGGCATGGGCTTATACATGAGACAGTGTGTGCATATTGCTCTCATCTTTATGCATAGCTGCTACCAACTTTGCAATTTTTCTTGCTCGTCTTGGCATAAGGAAAGAAATATTTTTTCCTTTGGAATTTGTGCCTAAACTGTGAAAGTCTACAAATCTGTGACCACTTTGACTCGAAGAATGATTTGTGGAAATTTAACCTTTTCCATCTGAATAAATACATAAAACTTTAATCAGGCTACCATATTCATTATTTAATCATCTTAACCATGTAGTTGAAAGACTTGCATCTTTTCCAGCGATGTTTTCATATATACATTTATGTGTATTTATATGAAAGACAAATGGTCATGCCCAGGTTCTTTTATTCCTTTGATACTTAATAGGAATTTTTAAATGTTCTGATTATCTCATTCGTGTTAATTTCTCCCCCCAAAAGTTCATATTCACATCTATACTTCGGTGTCTTCCTTTGAATACAGAGGAAGGAAAAGTGAAGAAAGCTAGGAGAGAGTGTAAGCTAGATCTCATTTTACTGGTAATAGGAAATCAGAGAACTCTTGCTGTGTGTGTGTGTGTATACATTTTCCAGATTTTTATATCCAGGCCTCTGAAATACTTTTTGGCACATGATATGCACTTAGAGCAGTGTATCTTTGATTGTTCTAAATTGCATAGTTTCACATGTTTAACTGGCTCCCTTCACAGGTATCATTCATAATGCAGTCAGAGCTATTGAATGTTTGTTATGGGATATGAGGGAAGAGTGGAGGATCCACTATGGAAAATTACCTTCTCAGATATTTCAGCCTCACTGTTTTATCAACAGGAAGTGACTAATGTCATCCTCAGAAATACAGGAGTTTGTAATATGCCTACATCTACCCATGCATTTCAGGAATTTTTCATCTGTTTTAATGTGTGTCTAGTGACTGTTATGAACCCTCTTATCACAAAAAAGGACACAGACACTTTACATTTTAAATGTTTCTATATGTTTTAATGGGAGTTAAAGAATTTTGGAAACCCATATGTATACCCTTAGGGGTTCAGGAACCCCTATTAAAAACTTCTGGCCCAGAAGGTGATATTTATGATTTCCTTCCTCCTCTGCCCCTTCCCTAATCCCTTCAACCAGAGTTTTAAACGCAGGGATTACGTGCTTTTACTTCTGCGGGACTGCTCCCTGGGTGGGCCCACCTGTAAAAGGTGGTTACAGTTTCCTGTTGATTCCCACCGTTAGGAATAGTAATAAAGAAAATGCCAAGGGTTGTCCCTCGGGTCTCCAGTCCCCTTGGCCACCCTGTCCCTTTGATTGGAGGGCACATGTCTCCTTTCCACTTCCCTGGAATCCTCAGACTGAAGTCTTTGCTCTTGGCGTAGCAGAAGTATTACCAAGACCCACAGAGGAGCCTGCCTTCTGGGGGTTTGAGTCTTCCACATTAATTCAAAATCAAAGGCATTTCAGTAAAACAAAGTGTGTCATCCCTAGGTGTAACTGCGAGAGACGCTGCCTCACCGGTATCTCTGAACATTCAGATCTCTGATCCAGGTAGTGAATTGATGAGGCATCCTGCAAGATCAGCCTTTAGGCTTCGAGGTGACACCACAGCTTGTTTACGTTTTTCCCAGCATTTTATTATGAAAAATTTCAAATAGCACTGGTGAAAGGATTTACAGTAAATGTCTGTACGTCCCCCGTGAAGAGTCCATCATGGACTTTTTACTGTCTTTGTCATCACGTAGCATTGGTCTGTCCATTTCTGCCCATTTGTCAGTCTTTTTAGCATATTTCAAATTATAGACATCAGAACACTTTGCTTGAAGTACTTCATCAGATGTGACGCCATCAATGAGACTTCAGTATTTGTTTTGAAGATCTTAGGTAAAATTGAGAAACAGAATACATTGTTTTGATAAATGCATACATCATGTAACTCATCTCTATTCAGTACAAACTATGGCCTAGATATCCGTGTAGCTGTAGCCCTGTGGCATCTGATCCCGTCAGATCTCAGAAGCTAAGCAGGGTCGGGCCTGGTTAGTCCTTGGATGGGAGACCGCCTGGGAACACCAGGTGCTTGGGAGACGGATCCGGCAACCCACTGCCAAAAATCAGTCCTCCATTGAAAACCCTATGAATAGCAGAGAAGCACTGATAATGGTGTTTCGCTTGTTGTACATAGGGTCGCTATGAGTCGGATACTGACTTGATGGTACCTAACAATAACAACATGGCCTACATACTACTCACATAATAGTCACAGTGGACACATGGTAACCTCCTTGACAAATAGGTAAACGTTGGTAAGTATTCTACATTTGCTGTGTTAAGAAAAAAAGTAGTGCTGGGCACTGTCGCTCATGCCTGTAATCCCAGTGAATCAGGAGGCTGAGGCAGGAGGATCATGAATTTGAGGCCAGAGGCAGCCTACACTCAGCAGTAGGGCGCTTACCTAACATGTGTGAGGCCTTGGGTACACCTAACCCAGGACCACAAAATAAAAAAAACAACAATAGCAACAACAAAAACCTGTCATCTTTTCTCTCTCTTTCTCCCACTCACCCTCCCTTCATGGAATGATGGAAATAATGGGCCACTTTAGCCAGTTTTGTAGCGTCCTTAAAAGTGTTAAGGATTTAAAGCATGCTATTTGTAACACACTTGCCAAAATATTTTCTTCAAAGGTATGTTTTCTTACCATTTGTCATATTTGATCTTAACCCTTAATAATTGTGTTTATTTCTGTTTAGCAAGCGATTTACCTTCTTCATGTAACTTTCTAAAATATTAAAGCATACACATAGTCCTCACCCATTCTCTCCAAGAAGAAATAAGTAATACATACCTCCTCAGGTATTCTCAACCTATCTTGTATGGTTTTTATTTGGAAAATAAAAAAATCAGTTCGTTCTATGGAATATATATGTTCTGAAGAATAACAATTCGTTTCAACTGGGTGATTGCAAAAGGAGTCACAGGAATTTATAAATACTTCAGTAGAAATTTTTGATGTTTATTTTTAAAATGCACCTCTCAGAGAACCGAAGGGCTGTTGTAAAGACGTCTGACTGCTGGAAACCAGCGGGTGGGTGGAAATGGGAAGTTTTCAGTGTTGGAGACTACTGTTTGTCAATAGAAAGCTATCTCATTAGATGGCAGGATGGGAAATGGGACTACCGAAAGATGCATTTCCAGAATGTAGGGCAGGCACCCTCAAGTGTTGTCAGAGCCCAGGATGATTTAAGGGCAGTAGGGGGCTTGATCTAGAAAGGACAGACAGAATGACTGTACTTCATCTGAAATTATACTGAAAAGTGCGAAGCCACGTCTGTTCCATTTCTGAAATGTATATGATTGAAACAGAAATCCCCTCACTTCCTATGTGCCTGAGTGCCGGTGTGCAGTGGGGATGGGATGCCAGAGCGTCTCCAAAGTCAGGAGGACACGTGTCCACGAAGAGTCCCGACCCCGCAGGTTGGTGTGAGAGCGCTGTGCTGTCTTCCCTCCCCGTCTCTCCTTTCCCAGTTGTTACCTGACGCTCCAGCTCCTCAATGCTGGGCTTCCTTCTCTTAGTCCCCTGCCCTGCAGCTCGTATCGATGCCTGCGGGATACCATCATGGGCTTGATCTGCTCTCATCTCCTGCCCCAGCTCTGCCCATCTTGTCATGCTTGCTCAGATTGTTAGCCCCTCTCATTTGTAAGGGAGAGCTATTCTCTCTCTTCTGTGCTGTCTTTATGTCATAATCAGTTCTCAAGATGCAGAAAGGTGAACAGTTGATGAGAACATAAAAGAAGATATTGGAGTTGACATTCAAGCATTCGCAGTAACCTGGGCAATTTCAGGAGCGGGGTTTTTGTGGAGGGCAGATTGCAGTAGGTCAGAGGCCGTAGGAGATGGGGTGCAGGGACAGGAGATTATCCTTCAGGAAGGTTGGTGCCATTGGCAAGCTTAGAGTCCACTTCCAGTTTGGGAGAATTGAGGAGGCTGATTTTATTCTTACAGTTTTAAGAATAGGGGAGCTAGGATATAATTTTGTATTCAGGGGAAGTCACTGGGGGAACAGGGAGAGAGAAGAAACACGGCTGTTTGGCAGTGTTCCTGGTACACTCAGGGCTGAGAATGTAGGTGGACGTGCTTAGGAGAGCGCAGTATTTCTTCCTGTAGGCAGAAGGATGCTAGGAAAGGATGGATGAGGTTTAATTTTTCCGTTCCATGTAGAGAAAGACATGAAACATATTCTAAACATTCTTTAAAGATTAAAAAATTATTTTCTATTCTGTTGACCCTTACTGTATGAAACAGCTTCATGGTCAGGAATTTTCCATTTGTGGCATAATGTCAGCCCTCAAAAACGTTTGGATTTTGAGCATTTTAGATTTTTGGTTTTTCGATTAGAAGGCTTATGTAGTCATTTAGCGAAAATATCTCGAATGTGTACTATGTAGCAGCTGCAATGGTAGACATAAGAATACAGTGAAGAAGTAAAGAGTTGCGAATTTTAAAAATTCAAAAAGTAAATAATGGTATCGTGGAGTCAGGAAGAGACTGTAGAAGGGGAGAGGCAAGAACACAGGTGATTGGTTGGTTAAGGGTTTGGCAAATCACAGCCTGGCAGCCAAATCTAGCTGTTGCCCTTTTCAGTACCGCTCATAAAACCATCAGAATGGTTTTTATATTTTTAAGTAGCCAAGGAAGGAAGCCAAAAAAGAATAATTGGTAACACGTAAAAATTACATGAAATGTGAATTTCAAGATATCTTTATAAATAGAGTTCTGTTGGGCAGTGGCCACAGTCATTTCTCAATTACCTTTAGCTGCTTTTGTGCTCCCATGGCACAGCTGAGCTGCCCCATCATAGGAGTTATATAGTGATGTGCAGCAAAGGATTAATAAAGCAGGTCTGGAACTATCATTTTAAGAAGGACCGGCTTGGGTTTGGAGGTGTGGGCAGTGGGCTTGATCATTGGGTGGCGGGGTGGGGTGGGGGAAACGTGGCTTCTAGAATTTTCTTTAGGACACTGAGTAGCTGCTTTCCTTCTGGGAGTCTACCATTTTGACATTTGGGACTAGTCATTGTGTCTCAATAACCAGCCCAAAATAAAAACACTTGACCCTGAGTCTCTAGTGGGCTGTTCTGGGAAGAAGTATCACATATGTGTGTTGATCTATGTTTTATTGACTATGGAAAGGCATTTGACTATGTAGATCATCACAAATTATGGGTAACATTGCAAGGAATGAGAATATCAGAACATGTAATTGTACTCATGAGGAATCTGTCCGTTTGAACAGAGCAAGGAAACACTGCCTGGTTTAAAGTGAAGAAAGATGTGCATCTGGGCTGTATCCTTTCACCGTCCCTCTTCAATCTGTATGCTTGGCAAATAATCCAAGTCGCTGGACTTTATGAAGAAGAACGCGGCATCAAGATTGAAGGAGGACTCATTAACAACCTGTGTTATGCAGATGACACAACTTTGCTAGCTGAAACTGGAGAGGATTTGAAGCATTTACGATTAAGATCAAAGAGCACAGCCTTCAGCATGGATTGCACCTCAACATCAAGAAAACAGAAATCCTTACAACTATGTCAATAAGCAACATCATGATAAACAGAAAAAAGATTGAAGTTGTCCAAGATTTTGCTTTACTTGGTTCTAAAGTCAACCCCTGTGGGTGCAGCAGTCAAGAAATAAAAAGATGCATTGCATAAGACCTCTTTAAAGTGTTGGAAAGTAAAGATGGTACATTGAAGACCAAGGTGTGCCTGAGGCATGCCATGGTGTTTTCAATTGCATTATATGTTTGTGAAAGCTGGATATTGAATAAGGAAGATGGGAGAAGAATTAATGTTTTTTAATTATGGTGCTGGAAACGAATATTGAATATACCATGGACTGCCAGAAGAACCAAAATGTTGGTCCTGTAAGAATGCTCCTTGGAAGCAAGGGTGGCTAGACCACATCTTACATATTTTGACCATGTAGTCAGGAGAGACCAATCCCTAGAGAAGGACATATTTGGGAGAGTGGTGGGTCAACAACAACAACAAAAAAGGAAGACCCTCAACTAGATGGATTGATGCAATGACTGCAACAGTGGATTTAAACATAAAAAAGATGGTATGCCTGGCACAGTGTCAGGGAGTGTTTCGTTAGCTTGTACATTGGGTGACTGTGAGTTGCACCTGACTCTTTGGCACCTAATGACAACAACGTGTGTTAATGCATGCCACCACTGGAGGAAGGAGTGTGATCAGTGGGGCATCTCCTGGGAGGAAAATCAGGAAGTTCATGCAAGAACTCTCAGCTTTGCCTGATCAGTCTTTTTCACTTGGTGATTGCTACAGTAAACTAAAGCCATGCCTGGAACTGTCTTCCTGAGTGCTGAGTCCTTTTAATGATTTGCCAAGTGTGCACGGTGTGCAGACTCCTGAAGAGGGAGCTTTCAATGTTTATGTTGTTGCTCGACACACTGTGAATTGTAGTTACAATTCAACAGTATTTTCAGTGGATGAATATTGCTGTTTTTACTCTCCTCTATTTTTCATTAGCAAGCCATTATGCCAAAACTGAAGAGGGCATTTTGAATGTCTAATTTTTAAGGCATAGGTGAGGGTGGATTCCTTTTTATAAAACTGGCTGGCAAAGCATTGTGTTTCTTACGCAGTGACTCCGTAACAGTGCTAAATGAACACAAGATGCTTTAGCATTAGCAGATGAAGCACTCGTCTCTCTGCCCAGTTTACAGGAAAGCAACACTCAAAAAGTAGACAATGTAAAGTAAAAAATTATTCACAGCGGAACTTCTTCACAGAAGTAAAAAACAAAAACAAGACTATAACCAAAATAAGTTTGTTTGGCACTTTCTTTAGCAAAGCAAGGAAGGTCAGGTATTAATAATGTTGTTGTTAGGCGCCGTCCAGTAGGTGTCCAACTCATAGCGACCCTATATACAACAGGCGGAATACTATTGTCAGTGCTTCTTTGCTATTCATAGGGTTTTCAATGGCAGATGTTCTGGGCGTTTGGGTTGCTGGGTCCATCTCCCAAGCCTACAGCACCTGGTATTCCCTCGTGGTCTCTCATCCAAGTACTATCCAGGCCAGACTCTGCTTCTTCTGAGACTGATGGGATCAGATGCCACAGGGCTACAGCATATCAACAGTGATTACATTAAAATTTGATTGTGGCAACTGAAGAGGTGTGTCCGTTGAAAATAAACTAACGCTATTAGCTGTTAGGTGGGAACAGCTGCCCAAAGACTTGGAGGTTATGGGGCACTGCCTCAATAGTTAACTTAAAAGTAAGGCAAATGATTTCAAGTGGTTTTCTTAGGTTCCTGATTTGTCATCAGATATTTCCAGTACTCTTCAGTTCTACATTAGCGGAGTCAATGACCACTTAGAAGTGAATGATGAATTAGTGTCCCTAAATAGCCTTATAACTACTACAGGTGAGAATATTTACGCAGAAATTAAGAAAGCACTGATGCAGAAAAGCTGAAGTGGAATCTGCTAAGATGTGTATGGAAAAAGTCTTAGACGACAAGTCTGTGAAAAGGCAGGGTGTTTCACATGGAACTATTCATTTTATTTGTGTCATTCATTTATTCATTTATATTGATTTATATTTATATTCATTTACATTCATTTATTCTGTTATTCTTTGCATTTGTATTCATTTTATCATTCATCAGCAAATGCTGGCCTCTCAGATGTTACTGAACCAACAGTGTCATTAGTGACCTTTCTTTGTCCTTGACGACCTAGCCTTTATCAGGACCACGGATTGTTGTTAGAAACTGAAGCTGGACACCTGGACTTATCCTACCACACAGCAGTTTGGTAGCTTAACAATGGCAAAGGTTTTATTGTGATTATTTATTTTTTTGAGATCATAGCCAGAGTTGTTTTTCTGAAGGAGAAAAACCACCTTCAGCTACTGTTTCTCAACATGAAATGGCTTTGGAAATTAGATTTTACTGAAGTTGTGACAATTTCTTGACAATTATTAGTTAGTATTTTGATTGGACATTTGGTGTACAGAGTGATAATTCAGTTCGTGTACACAGTGTGCAGTTATCCAATCAGGACAGTTCATAATTCCATCTCCCTAAACTTAAAAAAATTTTTCATTAACATGTAATGATAATTATACCTATTAGGTACAGTATATTTTTTTCTGATTTTTTAAATTGCATACTGTACAGTGAGTTTCTTTATGAGATCTTTCATACCATTCTATTCTGTATTTTGTACTTGTTTTCTCAATAATATTTCTTAATAAGATCAATATAAAATGAAGGCAAAATGACACTTGTAGAATTCATACGAAAGTCAATTGTAGCAGCTAACATTTTCATTGTACGTAATGCCAAGCTGTTTTGTGTACTTCAGGTACTGTTGAGCATTAAACCAGAAAATAATGCTCCTCATTACCTCACAAATTTGCAACAGACAAATATTCTGAGGTCAAACTCATCCTAGCAGCATTTTTCTATGGACCTTAATGCAAGAGTAAAGGAAGTTTTCATATTTCAAAGTCCATTTATGCATGCAGTAAGGAACAAATATCAAGAATAGGATGTTACAATGTTCTGAGTGATGAATTTGCTTAGTTGAAGTGCTTGTAGATTGCCATCAGTATTTTCACCTATATGTGTCAAAAGACATTTTAAAGATGAAATAAGAAAAATATGTTTACATATCAGTATTAACAGATCACCATTTGTAATCACTTTTGATGATGAAGGACATTTCCTTGAGACCTACATTAAGTAAAATACTGTTTTCTGCAAGGAAAAAATTCCATCCTTGTCATTAGCATATTTGTTTCACAAAAATTATATTCTTTATTTGAGGTACTATATGTTGAATTTCACCAATAAAAACTTAAGGAAATTTGTTCTTTTATGATATGAGTACCTACATAATACTCTGATAACCTTGGTATTGCCTTTTGGCATGGAAAGGCTGGCCTGGAAATTATTTATTAACTATCCCTTTACAGAAAAAATATGGCACTGTTTTGTTAGTTGATTGGATATGGAAAGGGGAGAATGAATGGAAACAGAGAGAGAGGATGTCTGTGGTTTCTGGTTGGACATGATGGCATTATTCTGGTAGTTAGGGCTTTCAGAAGAAAGAGGAGGTTTGGTGTTGGGCCAGATAAATCAGTTGAATTTTGCACCTGTGCTTGAGATGTTTGTGGAGATTTTCAACAGTTAACAATTTTCTGGACTTCAGGAGAGAAACTGAGGCTGTATGAGTTGTCATTGTATATGATTTTACTAGACATCCTGGGTGTGGTTCTTATTGTATTTTGTATTCTTTCAGAAAATGAATACATCTTTCCTATTATGTTTTCCATTATGAAACTAGGCTAATTTTTCATTGAACTTTCAAAACCGGTCCCTATGTAAGTGCTGTTCTTTAGTTTTATACTGAGGGGTGCATTTCACATCCTCTTGACTGTTTAATTCTTCTACGACATATAACTCCGGTCCTCAGCTATAATCCTTGAAGTAGAATCCAGAAGAACTTTTTTGAAGGCAAGAAAGCATACATGCATTTTGGCTTCATTAATGTTTCTTGCAGAAACCACAGTGTTTTTATCAGAGGGAAAGCAAAAACTTGTTTACAGTGGAAAGCATAACAAAATCTGTGATCTTTTTTGCCCGAGGACTCTTTCCAAAACAACTTACTGTAAGAGACGTCTAAGGTCAGTATTTCCTAATTAAGAATGTTCGCTTGGAGTTCGGCTTCCAGCCCTCGCTTAGGCACCCATTCCTCCCTTGACGCAGAGTGGACCTCAAGTTATTAGTTAGCATCCAGGGGACATACCTTTTTCAGTGTAAAACAATATGGCCAAAAATTTGGTTTTACCTCCTCTTATTAATGATTTTTAATTTGGGGGGTGGCTTTTCCTGGAACCTAAGTTAGAAATTCAGCATGCCAAATAAGTATCACTCTGTGTTAGGCAGCTATGAGAAGAAATGTAATGTGTTGATACTTCATTGCATTAGAAATGATTTTTTGAATCTGCAGTAGGTGGGGATGAAGCACTTTGGTTTTGCTCTCTGAGGAGGCAGCCTACTTTTCTTCTTTTTTTATTCCTGTTCTCACAGTGCCTCCATCTATATATTTATTTAGTTGAATTGAATGAAATCAGTAAAATAGATAACTAACCAAATGAAAAGTAAATAAACTTATCAAAAAAGAAAGGTGCTGCAGAGGAATTGCTCCAGTTCTTGAAGAGGTTATCAAGTGACTGAAAAGCAGACATTGATTTTTTGTTTGTTTTTTTACTATATTCTTGGTTGATTTTAGTCTGTTTTTAGATATCTGACTCCCACAGAGACAGAGTTTTATTTCTGAGATCCTAGGAATAGAAACCATTCAGGAGTATTTGCTGTGTTTAATATTCAAATTTTATAACATAAAAAGTGTATTAAATAAGAAACGAAAAGGGAAGCAAGCAAGTTGACGGAACTAGGTGGTGATATTTCTAAAGATGAACTGAATCACATCGACTCTTTTGTATGCCTCTACAGACTGACAGTGGTCCTTTCTAATCCGTCAGCTTTTCTGCCTGCCACTCCTTCAGATCTTTTTATTCCTTTTAACTGCTTGTTGTTGTTGTTAGGTGCTGTCTAGTTGTGTCCAATTTATAGCGACCCTCATGGGGTTTTCAATGGCTGATTATTTCGGGCTTGCCTCAGGAGTGGATTGCCACATCCTTCTCCTATTTTTGTGGTGCTGGTAATGGAACTCAGGACCTCAGAGACCACAGAGCAGTACTCTACCAACTGAGCTAAATCCCAGCACCTCTTTAACTGCAGACGACTTTAAATGTACAGAAAAGAGAATGTAGTATAAAGAACACTCAAGTACTTACCAAGCTATAGTTATCAACTGATGGAAAATCTATATCATTTTCCCTGTCTTCCACTGTTTTCCACCCTTCTTCTGCCCCAGCACACCTAGATTGCTTGGAAGCGCATTCTAGACATTCTGTCATGTAATTGGTAAATATATCAGCTATTTCTCTAAAGAAAGGGTCTCTACCATTCTTTCTCTCTCCTGCTTTTGGAAGACAAAACAATATAAACCAGTGTCATTGTCACAGATAAAATGAATTGTTGTTGTTGTTGTTGTTAGGTGCCGTCGAGTTGGTATCCGACTCATAGTGACCCTCTGTACAACAGGGGAAGCACTATTGTTAGTGCTTCTCTGCTACTCATAGGGTTTTCAATGGCAGATTGATTTTTAGGAGGGGTTTGCCATGTCCTTCTCGCAAGCCTACAGCTTTTGGTGTTCCCAGGTGGTCTCCCATCCAGGTACTAACCAGGCCTGACCCTGCTTAGCTTCTGAGATCTGACGGGATCTGATGCCACAGGGCTACCACTGTAGGCATAAAATGAATTAGATTTCCTTAATATCATCAAGTATCTGGTCAGTTTCTAACCTTTCACAGTTGGTGCTCTTTATTCTCCCCCCATGCCTCCATTATGGTTATAATTGGTTGTTGTAATTCAGAACTCACATGAGATCTATTCAGTTCTTTAGTTGATATTCTGCACTACCATAACTCTGGTTATTCATCCATGTTGGCTATCAGACGGAAAGACTCAAATGGCTTTAATCATACTGTCATTGAGATTCATTTAATGAGTACAAGCAGAAGGCTGAGCTGGTGCAGCATCTTTACCTCGTTAGGGAGCTTAGCAGCCACCCAAATACATGGCTTCTGTTAGGGATTAAATCTAAAATGTCTCCTGCAGGTCGTGTGTTTGAACACTCGATCTCCAGGGGGTGGCGCTGTTTGAGAGAGTGCGGAACTTTGGAAGGTGGGACCTACCTAGAAGAAGGTCTCTCAGGGTGGGCCTTTGGGGGTTTCATGTAGACCTGGGCTCCAGTTTGATTGCTGCTTCCTGATGTCATGATGTGAAGTGCTCCGCCACAGGCCCTGCCACTGCTTCCACATGCCTCCACACCATGGTGGACTGAGGTCCTCTAAACTGGGAGCCAAAATAAATCTTTCCACACCTAGGTTGTTTCTGTCAGGTGTGTCACCACAGTGACTCACAGGCCAGCTAACACAGCTTCTTTTAGCCCTCCACCTGACTTGTGTTTTGACCGCCCATGGACTAGAACCAATGAATGTGGCTTGCAGCTTGACCCAGCAAAGACCCTGCCTCAATTTTTTTCTCGTTTTCTTTAAAAATACCATTCTTGCTAAGTAGTCCCAAGGCCTGCCTACCACTCCACAGTTTTCCCAGTCCAGGGGCAGGCCCAGAGAGTAGGTGAGGCAGACGTGACTTTCTGCATTTATACCAACTCTATTTTTCCCAAAGAAACAAGTGTGAGGACTTTGCTGTCATTCCCAGGAACATCTGCATCAGCCTAGACCAGATGAACCCTTCTCTCACAGTCTTAACAATGTCTTTCCACTCGTTTCCTTTTTTCTTTATTCCCTTCCCTTGTTTCTTCCTTTGAAATTTATTTCAGGAAACCATTTTATTATGCTTTAGTTTCGTGCATTCTGGATTTTCCTGATTGCATCCTCACGATATTATTTGTTATTGTTAGGTGCCGTCAAGTCATGTCTGACTCATAGTGACCCTCATAGGGTTTTCCATGGCTGATTGTTTCAGGATTGCCTTGGGAGTAGATTGCTGCGTCCTTCTTTCATGCCATATTATTTAGTGTTTCTTTATTCCCAGTTTCTGCTGTTAACTGGAAATTAAATCTAGACACTTTGATCAGAATTCACAACTTTTGCAAGAATGTTGCATAGCTGATGTTGGATCCTCACCCCTTGCCTCAAAACTGGAAGCTTTTCTTTAGTTGTCTTACTTTCGTTCCTCTATGAGTTGTACATTATCTTGATTCAGCCATTACAAAATTTTATCAGTCTTTTACCTAGTGACATGTGTGTGCACACCCCCTCCCAAAACAACAAGAACAACAAGAAACTGGATTGTTGGTTAGATCAGGAGTGGACAGTCTGTAATGGGATAGGTAATAAATAATTTAGGCTTTGTAGGCCACACAGATGTCTCTCAAACAATTTTGTTTCCTTTTACATCCCTCTACAAAAACGAAAATCATTTTTAGCTCCGTGGTCATATGTAAACAGGGCATGGGCCAGATCTAGCTAGTTGGCTGTCCCTTGCTGATCTTTGGTCTGGATCCCTTATTTTACTTAGAATGGCAAAATGCTGATTTCTTAATTTTCCTCTTGCTTCCTCATCCTTTAGTTGGAATGCTCTGGAAATGACTTTTTATTAGTTACCTGGTTATCCTAGTGTACAGTTCCTGTAGAAAAGACAGGCTAAATGCCTCCTTCTTTTCATTTTATATATGGTAGCCAACAAAATGCATCAGTTCTACAGCATCCTCCAAAGGTAACTCTTAATCATTTTGGTTTGTCTTCATTTTAGTTTTAGTAGGAATCAGTATGCACTTTCTGGGATTTCTTTTAAATAAGCACTTTTGATATGTTTCAAGCCATTGTCTCCTGGCTAGCAGGGACTCCTTCAAATTGGTTTCTTATTTTTTAGACATGACATCTCTAGTTTTTCTACAGTTCCATTTGAAGAGTTTGACTTCGTGTGTAACCACAAAGCCATCACCGTATCACGATCAAGAACATTTCTGTTATCCCCCTGATTTCCTCCTGTTCCTTTGCAGTCTGTTCTCCCTCCCTCCTCATGTGCACAGAACTGGCCTGCATTCTGTCTCTAGATTTTAGCTTGCATTTCGTGTGATTTTATAGAGAGAAAATGGTCCTGTATGTCCTCTTTTTTTTTCATGGCTTAATACAGCCTTGGTTATGAGAGCCACTGATATTACTGGGTATATGACAGTTCATCTTTTTTATTTTTGAGTAATATTCTGTGGTAGAGATATACCAAAATTTGTTTATCCTTTCACTTCTTGGTGAATGCCTGCTTCGATGCTGCTTTCTGATTACAAATACAGCTATTTTGAGCCTTCATTTGTGAGTCTTTCTGTGGATATACGCTTTCACTTTTCTTAAGTAAGTATTTAGGAGTGGAATACCTAAACTGGTGTTACCATTTTATATTTCCGTGAACATTTTGAGAGGTCCAATTGGATCACATTGGCTCCAACACTTCCTTTGGTCAGTTTTAGCTATTACAACGTATGTAGTCATATGTCTGACATTACATTGTTGTTGTTGTCAGGTGCCGACAAGTCGAGTGTGACTCATAGTCTACCCTCATAGGGTTTTCAATGGCAAGTTGTTTTGAGAGTGGGCTTCCAGGTCCTTCTCTCATTTTTGCAGTGCTGGGGGTTGAACCTCAGAGAGCACAGAGCAGTGCTCTATGAACTGAGCTAAGTCAGGCTGGGGTTTATCCAGAAAAAAGTACAAAAGCTTTGGTCAAACACTTATCCCAGAAAGATATGTGAATGATCAACATCATTAGTCATTATAGAACCTCGATGGAGACCACCCTGACATACGGCCGTTGTTGTTAGGTGCTGGCCTGGGATTTAGCTCAGTTGTTAGAGTGCTACTCTGTGCTCGCAGAGGCCCTGAGTTCGATCCCCAGCACCATAAAAATAGGAGGACCCGGCAACCTACTCCTATAACAATCCTGAGACAGTCTGATGTTGAAAACCCTATGAATAGCAGAGAAAGACAGACAGAGTGCTGGGCATGGCACAGTGTCCAGGAGTGTTTCCTTCTGTTGTTAGGGGTTAGCTCTGAGTCAGACCCAGCTCGCCGGCACCTAACAACAACAACATACAATTAATTATTCAAGTGTCATTTATTTGAACGGTAAGCCTTTCTTCTTCACTTACAACTTGGATTATTGATTCAATTAGTTGATTATATATGTGGCTCTATATCTGGATTTTCTATTCTGTTCTTATGATCAGTATGTCTCCTTTTATATCAATTTCATACTGTGTTGGTCAGTATTGCTTGAAGTCACATAGCGTGTCTTCTACCTTATTTTGAAAACTCGATTACACTATATTTTCCTATAAACTTCAGATAAACTTTCTCAGTTTTTACAAAAAAAGTTCACTTGTGGTGTCCGATTCTTTCAGATCTCAGAAGCTAAGCAGGGTCAGGCCTGGTTAGTACGTGGATGGGAGACTGTCACCTGAGAGCACGAAGTGCTGTAAGCTTGGGAGAAGGACCCGGCAACCCACTCCCAAAAATCATTCCGCCATTGAAAACCCTATGAATAGCCGGGAATCACTAACAATAGTGTTTCACCTGTTGTATGTAGGGTCCCTATGAGTTTGTCATCGACTTGATGGCATCTAACATCATCATCATCATCATCATCATCATCATCTGTGGTAGATTTCTTACAGAATTAAATAACTTGATCTTATTATTATTATTATTATTTTTACCAGTCAGATAGTATCTGTTTTTTTTTTGGTATCTTTAGGCCACTCAAATTTAATGTGGTTACTATGTGTTAGGGGGCTGGGGTTTAGCTCACTTGGTAGAATGCTGCTCTGCACGCTCTGAGGCAGCACCACAACAAATGGGAGAAGAGTGCGGTAGCCCACTCCTGAAACAATCCCAAAAGTATCAGCCACTGAAAACCCTATGAGTGTCAGAAAAGCACTGACATCGTTCTGAGCGTGGCACAGTATGGAGGAGTGTTTCATTCTGTTGTACATAGGATCACTACGAAGGGGCCTCGACTCAGTGGTACCTAACAACAATTACAACTTATGTGTTGGATCACATTCTACTATTTGTTTTTTTTCTATTCATTCCATTCCATTCCATGTGTTCTTGGTTTCCTTTTTTCTACTTCTGCTCTTTCACTAAATGGGAATTTTTACTATTTTGTTTTACCTCAGTTTTGGTCTTATTTTCCAGGATTTATATTTAACTTACTGTAGTTTATTTCAGTTATACTACATTAGGTATGCATTAATAACCTTAGAGCCATGTACTATTACATCTCCCTTTCTCATTTATTCGGCTGCTTTCCATTTTATTTCTAGTGCATTATATGCCACACAGTAAATGTAATTTTTGCTCTCAACAGATATTAATAAAGAGCTTCTTAAGACTAAGCGTATTTTATATTAACTCACATTCTGGTAGTGCTCATTCCTCTCTGTAGCTCCCTCTTCCCTTCTGGTGTTATTTTTCTCTGCCAGCCTTTAACATGTCTTGAAGTGCTGCTCTGCTAGTGGTGAATTCTCCTTAGCTTTCGTGGGTCTGGAAAAGTCCTGGTGTCACTTTCATTTTTGAGTGATATTTTCAGGGAGCATATGATTCTGACTTAACAACTTTTTCTTTGGCTACTTTAAGGATGTTGCATCACTTTTTACTGCCTCACATTGTTTCTGACCAGAAGTCAGCTGTCTTTTTCATTTTGCTTCCTATAAATATAATGTGTTTTGTTTTTTATTCTGGGTGTTTTAATATTTCACCAGCGGTTCTGAAATTTCTAATTATGACCTGTCTTGTTGTGGTTTGTCATGTTGTTTCTACACTGTGTTCCCTGAGTTTCCTGGCTTTCTGTGGGTCTAGGGTTTTCATCATATTTCACAAAGTTTGGGCAGTATTTTCTCAAACATCCCCCTCTCTGTTTTGTGAGGCTTCAGTTGTATGTGACTGTTTTGTCTGTTTTGTGTCTTCCCACACCTCTCTAGCACTCTGTGGGTTGTTCTTTAGTCTTCTGTCTGTGTTTCATCATGGATCGTTGCTATTTTTGTCTTCCGGTTTACTTCTTTTTGACCAGTGTTGCATATGCTGATAATCTCATCTGCTTATTTTTCTTCTCTCCTATTCTATTTTTAATCCCTGGAAGTTTGATTTGGGTCATTTTTACATCTTTTAAAATAACTGTTCCTCTTCTCCTCATGCTCATAATTTCCTCTAACTTTTTGGACACATGGAATACATTTGACTGTTTAAACTCTTGTCTACTAATTTTATCATCTGTGTCGTTTCTCATTGTTTCTATTGCCTTATTTTTCTCCTCATTATGGGTCATATTTTCCTACTTCCTTCCATGCCTGGCCATTGTTTATTAGGATCCAGACTGTAAATTTTATGTTGTTGGGTGCTGGCTGATTTTTATTCCTTTCAATATTTCTGGACTTTGTTCTTGGGCCAGTTAAGTTACTTGGGAACAGTTGATCTTTTCTCGGTTTGCCTTTGATCAGTGTCAGGCAGGTAAAGAATAGCTCTTGGTAGAGGGCTAATTTCCTTCTGCTACCCCACGGTAGTTGAATGCCCTTTTGCTGGCTGTCCTCAGTGTCCTGAGCATTCGGAGGTCTTTTTCTTTTGTCTGACAAGGAACCGTTCTGCTTGTCCCCAGCGCTGTTTCTCCTGGCCTCTGTCCTTTCACTAGTGCATAGGATGGGGTTTCTGCTTCAGGGGAACCACGCTGTGGTTCTCTAAGGTCCTTTAAACCCCGCTCATCTTTCATGCACTGCCTTGTAAATTCTTGCCGCCTCAGAGTTGACATCCACACTCTTCTCCCCTCATTGCCAAGGCTGCCTCATCTCTTGGGGCAGTTCGTCTACACGCTGAGATCTGGGAACTCATTATATAGCATGCAGGAGCATCCACACGCTTATCTCATTGATTTCCTTTCTCTCAGACACCACCTTTTGTCCAGTGTCTGAAACTGACTTTTCATTTATTTTGTCTCCTTTTTTTACTTATTTATTTTGGAATGGAAACTCTAGTCCCTCACACTCCATATCGTGACCAGTAGCCAACCCTTTTGAAAGGTTTTGTTCAGCATTTCAATATTGATATTCCTGAGGACAGCCTGCAGCCGTAGCCTTGTGGCATCCGATACCATCAGATCTCAGAGGCTAAGCAGGGTCGGGCCTGGTTAGTCCTCGGATGGGAGACCTAGTGGGAACAACAGAAGGCTTGGGAGAAGGGCCCATCAACCCACTCCCCAAAACAATCAGCCATTGAAAATCCTATGAACAGCAGAGAAGCACTGACCATAGTGTTTCGCCTATTGTACATAGGGTCGCTATGAGTGGGACACCGACTCGATGGCACACAACAACAACAATTCCTGAGGACCGTGGCAATTTTCTTTGTTGGTTTCAGTGTTGGATTTTAGAATCTGATAAAAAGAAAAGTTTTGGACATTTTTCTTATTTTTCCGTTTTTAGAAATCGTTTCTGTTGTCCTTGTATCATCCCACATCCAGGGGTTGAGTAGAAGTGCTTGGGTTCTCTTTCTGCTGTAATAATTGAGTGTTTTAGGCTGCTCGTTTTTCTGGGTTCAGATTCATTTATATTTTTCTATGGAATAACTCATTTTACACGGACTTTCAAAATCATTCACATGAATTTGCGTAGTCTCTTATTTAAAAATTCTGTATTATGGTGGTTATTTATTCCTTATCCTTTCTATTTTACATGTTCTTTTTCCCCCTTTTGCCGCCTTATTTCCTGATTAGTTTAGCTTTGTACAATTTTTTTGTGACGTCATCTTTATTGGCTTTTGTTCTGATTATAAAAGTAAATAATGTTTCTTGAGAAAAGGTTTGGACAATTTGGAGAAAGCACAAATAATAGAGCAAAAGTCAGCCAACCTGCCACCCCGCGATAATCACCACTAACAGTCTCGTGACTTGTCGCGCGCTGCTGTGCACATCGTTGCAGGTCAGTTTCAACACAAGTGGGATTAGGTTCTGAGCGCACACTCACATCGGCTTCCTAGGGCTGTCATGGCAAAGTCCCACAAACTGAGTGGCTTAAAATAACAAAAATGTAGCGTCCAGAAACCCCAAATCAAGGTGTGGGTACTGCTCTGGGGAAGAATCCTTGATGCTGCTTCTGGCTTCTGACAGTTGCTGGCAATTCTTGGTTGTCTTTGGCGTCTAGCTGTGGGACTCCAGTCTCTGTGCCCTCATGGGGCCTCTTCTCTTTGTGTCTGTGTCCTATCAGTCATTGGATTATGTTCTACCTTAGCCCAGCTTGACCTCATCCTAATTTGATACATCTCCAAAAGTTCTATTTCCAAATAAGGTCACACTCACAGCTTCCAGGGAGATGTACATTTTGGAGGAACACTATCGAACCCAGCAGAGTATTATATTAATTGCTCTTCTATTGTTCAAAGTCTTCTTGGTACTTTTATTTCTACAGTTTTAGGGAAAAATCAATTCTGCTGCTAGGGACAATCAGCACTGGGTTATATCACCATTGTGATGGGCTAGCAGTACCTGTACTTAGAGTTAACCCATAAACACAAATTTCTGTCCTTACCTAACAAAGCACTGTCATAGAGAAAAGTTCCCTTAGAACTTATATCTCAGTTAATATCAGAAGATGAAAACGCTCTTTAATCCTTTCCTCATTTCTTGAACACATCTTTATCCACTGCCTCCATTGCTATTTTTGTTATTTTAAGAATCAATAGGTATTCTTTATTGTGGGGAAATGATTATTTGTGGTGGTGATTGTCTTTAACATTTTGCATTTTAATTAGTGGAGATGGACGTTTGTAGAGGTCAGAGTATGGAGAAGGACCCAATGTTCTTTGAGGCTTGAGGCATTATGCACTCCGCAGTGTTACATATGCTGTCCTGAATTCCTGGAATTATATGACAGGAATTACACTCGGTGTAAGTACTAAAAAATGAAATCAAGGTCACATCATGAGTTATTAGTGTAATTAAAGCTACCGGTCAGGCCTTAGCTTCTAAGATTTTGCTTGTAGCATGAGTTTTTTTTTTTGTTTGTTTGCTGTTTTTGTTGTTGTTGTTGTGAATATAGGTATATGTGGGCGCTAATATAAAGATGGGCTGGGGTTTTGGCTCAGTTGGTAGGGCACTGTTCTGCACTTTCTGAGGACGTGGATTTGATCCCCAGCACTGCAAAAATTAAAGAAGGATGTGGTAATCCACTCCCCAAAACAATCCCGTCAGCCTTTGAAAACTCTATGATGATCTCCATGAGTCAGACCTGACTCAAACGCCCCCAAACAACATCAGTGTAAAAATGGGACGTATGCGTGACGATCCTTCATAAAGTCTTTGCAAAGGTGACTCATTTCTGAAAGCTGAAGTGGGGTTTGGGTCAGTTATTTTTCTCTTTTAATTATTTAAGTTTTCATTTATTCAACATCTCTTCACAGTAAATTACAGGTTAAAATATTCTCTGTTTTTCTGAAAGTTTTTCTGAAAGAGGTTATGTTTTTATACTACTAAAGTTTTTATATTATTGCATTAAATGCAATGGGGAATTTTAAATATTTTTTAAGAAAAACTGAGAAGAGTTGACTAGGCGCACACTGGTAATCCCAGTACTTGTGAGTCTGAGGCAGAAGAAACACGAGCTTGAGGCCAGCCTGGGCTACACAGCAAGTCCAGGTCAGCCTGGGCTGCATGGCGAGACCCTGTCTCTAAGTAAGTAAGTAAGTAAGTAAGTAAGTAATACTGGTTGTTGTTGTCCAGAGGGTAATTGTGTTACACAGTTGCCTTTCAATCCAAAGAGCACACAGACACACCCTTTGACCCATTTGTCCAAACAGGTTGGTGTAATACAGGCAAGCAGAGATTTACTATTAGTTACCAAGGGTCTTTTTGCGTTACATCAACAAGAAACTTTATCATTTTGTGTGTGTGTATGTGTGGAAAGATTGGCTGGTCTCATGGAACGCCTGATGGTAATAACACAGGTTGCCTAACAAGCTGGGCTGCCTGGAGGAAATGGTCTTCACGCTCCTCCAAGCCTTTGCTCTGGCTGACCTCGCCCTAGGGCCTCTTTACCCAGGTCTCTGTCATGTTCTGGTTCCTGGTGCGAGGCTGGCAGTTCTAGGTGTTCTCCCCTAACTGCCCCACCATTTCCGTGATGGTGGCTTATTTCAGATGTGAGACTCTAGGTTTTATTCACTGTGAATGTAGTGATTATCAGTTTTTAAAAGAAGTGACACCATGTTAACTGCTATTGGCAAAACATATTTTTTGTTTCTATCCTTGTAAGACTCTATCTTCTCTATTGCTGATGATCAAATTGATGCCTGAACTTTGTTTCATAAAACTTCAGAGGGGGGAAAAGAAAGGCAACCAACGAGATATTATCTTAAGATGACCAAGTATTCATCCATGAAATGACCTAAAAATCATGACATCTCTGTTGTGCTATATTAGATTAAAGCTTCTATTAGTAAATGAGACTCTTTTCTATACTTGAAAAAAATGCAGAATGAATGTGAAGCAGTTTTTCATGCGTTGTTGTTGTTGTTGTTGTTGTTGTTGTTAGGTGCCGTTGAGTCAGTATCCGACTCATAGTGACCCTCATAGGGTTTTCAATGGCTGATTCTTTCGGGATTGCCTTGGGAGTGGATTGCCAGGCCCTTCTCCCATTTTTGCCATGCTGGGAATTGAACTCGGAACCTCAGAGAGTGCAGCGCAGCGCTCTACCAACTCAGCCAAATCCCAGCCCTAAAACAACAACTTTTCATGCATAGGAGGTTTTAAATATTCTACTTTGCAAGTGGATTGTTGTTATAGAAACCGGAAGATGGTAGCACATGTGATGCCAACAATTGCAATTAGTATTTTTTAAATTGCTTAAGAAGGTGTCTTGTTGGCCTCTTGGCTAGCTGAGTGTAGCCATGAGAGCCCCTCTCAGAGATGCCCCACACAGATAGGAGGCTGCTACATAACCGTGGTTGCCCCACCAAAAGAGGCTTCCTGTGCCTGGAACTTGTATAGCATTAGGACCCCCCATCCATGGCCAGAGCCTGGGAGTAGCCGGCCCAAGGGCCAGTGGGTTCCCTTCCGAGCTCATTCTTGCTTTCTCTTGGCGCTCCCTGTTGTTGGGTGCTGTCAAGTCACATCTGACTTACTGTGATCCTGTGTATAACAGAGTGAAACCCTACGCAGCACTGTGCTGTGTACATGATCTTTTTAGGTTTGAGCCCAATGTTGCAGCCACTATGTTTCTTTGCATTTGGATTTACGCCACATTAGCAAAAGGAGGTCCCAGTGGCATTACTCCATTCCTGTCATTAAGGTGGAGTCTACTTTGAGGAGGCAACTCTTTCCAAGCTGTTTCTTGAATGCCTTCCAGCCTAGGGAACCCATTTTCCAGCACTGTATCTTGCAGTACTTCTCTGCTATTCTTGGGAGTTTCAGTGGCTAATTGTTTCAGGAGTGGGCTGCCGTTCTCCGTAGTCTGTCTTAGTCTGGAAGCTCAGCTGAAACCTGTCCACCGTGGGTGGCCCTGCTGGTATCTGAAATACTGGTGGCATAGCTTTCAGCATCACAGCAATGTGCAAGCCCCCACAGCCTTACCTGCTGATAGGCATGTGCAGGGAGAGGTGCTCCGTAGAATTCCCGAAAATAAGCAGAAAGTCGTGGGCCCAATAATGTGTAGGCAGCCATGACACCTCCCCATCTCGTCCCATGCAAGGCTCTCAGAGGCCCGGGCCCACAGAGTGTGGGCGTCCAGCTCCCGTCTTCCCTCCTTTGGCTGCCTGTGGTCGCATCAGTGTTTACAGTTCAGCTGGAATCAGGTTTCCATTACCACAAGCCACTTTGCTTAAATCACCATCACCAACATCATCATCATCAGTTAATAATTCCTCCTCGGTTCCAGGGCTTTTCTAAGTAATTCACAGATTCTTTCCATCCAGCCTGTGAGGTTAAGGACTTACATTATTCTCAGGCAAATTGCAATGAAGTGATTTGTTTGCTTAAGATCACAAGCTGGGAAAACACCAGGCTGGAGTTGTTACCACCAGGCTGACTTGGTATTAAAGTGATCTGGCTCTGCCCCTCTGGTAGGTTTGTTAGTAATGTCTGTGTTGTCACCTCCCTGGGGCGGTGCCTTACCAGCTGTTGGTGGGGAGTGTTGCCCTCGTCTCCGTGTTGGCCTCGCCTCTGTTGGCCTCGTCTCCACCAATCTGAGCTCAAGTCCTGGCTTGGCTACGCTTTCCCCGTCTGATGTTGGGATGCTTTGGTTCCTGTTTGATGAAGTAATGCCTCGCTCCCTCATTCATTCAGATTTTTCAGTCAAAAATGTTTATTGAGCTGGGTATGGTGGGGCCTGCGTGTAATTCTAGCCCTCCGGAGGCTGAGACAGGAGGATCACAAATTCCAGGCCAGGCTGGGCCACATAGTGAGACCCCATCTCAAAAAAGATAAAAGAAAAAGGGAGAGAGAAGGTTTCCTGAGGGCCTTCTATGTGCCAGTCACTGAGGTGTTAGGAATGGTGGGCTGGGAATAAAATCCCTATCTTCATGGAGTTTAGATTCTAGAAGCGGGGCAGACTCGTAACTGAGCTGCTACCATCTAAAAACATCAGTGAAAACTGAGAGGAGGAAAAGTGAAGGAGGCTGAGGAGATGTACAGGAAAAGGGAGAGGAATTTTGAGGGAAGACTGTGAGGTAGCAACATTTTTGATGTGAAGGAGAAAGCTGTGCGGATGCCTGGAAAAGAGTCAGAGACTGAGGCAAAGGCTTGGGAAGGGAAGGTGCTTAGGTAGGAACAGCAGGGAAATCACTATATGTGGGGTATTGTGAGAGAAAGAGGTTGTTGTTGTTGTTAGATGCCGCTGAGTCAGACCTGATTCATAGCAACCCTATGTACAACAGAGGGAAACACTCCCCAACACTGTGTCAGGCAGAAAATCTTTCTTATGTTTAAGCCCATTGTTGGAGCCACTGTGTCAATCCATCTAGTGAGGGGTCTTCCTTTTTTTCGTTGACCTGCCCCTCTCCCAAACATGATGTCCTTCTCCAGGGATTGGTCCCTCCTGACTACATGTCCAAAATATGTCAGATGAAGTCTAACCATCCTTGCTTCCAAGGAGCACTCTGGTTGCACTTTCAGGATGGATCTGTTGGTTCTTTTGACAGTCCGTGGTATATTCAATATTCATCTACAACACCATAATTCAAAAGCATCAATTCATCTGCTGTCTCCCTTATTCAATGCCGAGCTTTCCCAGGAATCAGGGGAGAATGGACTTTACTCACCATGGGATAGGAACTGCAGCGAGCGGGCCATAGCCGTGGCCAGTGGACATTGGCTGCTGCGTGGAGTAGGTTTGTCCTGGAATTGGAATAGCAGAGGTGGGACGGTCTGAGTGAGAGGTGGTGGGAGCAGCCTCCTCATGTGGGCCTCTTCCCTCGGGGACTCCAGGCTGGAACGCTCTTCCCCAGGTGGCCCACAGGATGTGAAATCTCCCTTCGTCTCTTTCCCTGGCGTCCCCAAGCCTGCTTGCTGACTGTCCTCTGTTTGATTTCTACAAAGCACTGTCACTGTTTGGCTTAGTTACCTCTTTGGTTTGTTTTTGATAGACTTTGACCACTGATCAGAATGTAAGCTCCCCACGGGCAGGGGTTTTTGTGGCCACTCTGTAGCATGTGAGGCACCTGGAGCACAGCCTGGCACAGTGAGTGAGTGGCAGGCATTGTCTCAGTGCGTGGCTCAGATGCTCCTGGGGTGGGGAGAGGAGGTTACCTCGGCCGTGTCTTTGGAGACAAAGGTGACAGGATTTTCTACCCTGCGTTCTTTAAAGCACGTGTAGAAGTTGCTCGATTAAATTGGAGGCAGCACCTTAGTACCTGGCCCACATGCAACCTCTGTAAGCCATGGGTGTAATTACATCATTGTCAGGCCAGGCTGCAGAAAAGCGTTATGGTTACTCTGTTATGTGAAAGCAAATTAACGGAAGGAAGCATAGATTAGAGGTCAGCACGCGATGGCACTCGGGCACACCCACCCCCATGACCGCTTTTGTAAATAAAGTTTAATTGTCCCATGGCTGTGCTCGTTCATCTCTGCCCTGCTTCTGGCGCTTTGGTTGTTCAACAACATATTCACTTAGTTGTAACTGAGCCTGTGGCCCTAAAAATCTGACATATTTACTGCCTGGCTCTTTACAGGAAAAATGTCCCAGCCCCTATGTAGAGCATTCTATGCACTTATGGTATAAGGTATGTGACCGTGTTAGATCATAACGCCATATGAAAATTCCAATGAGGTAAGGCTGATAAAAATACAATTGGACTAGTAAGAGGGTGTTTGGTCACCAATTAATATAAACTTAGCTCCACCGAGTGGGCTTGTTTTCATCAAAAGCAGCATTGGAAAGGGAGCTGTCCACGTGATCAGTAGGTGGAAACATCTCTGCATTGCTCAGGCCCGCATTCAGTCCACTCTGCCTCATCCTAACAGGCCACATGGTAAGTCTAGCCCTGGGACGTTTCTCAGACATCAACTTCAGAATCCATGCAGCAAGCCGCACTGTTTTCCCTGACCCAGTGTATTTAAAGTTTTTGTGGATCTCTAACAAATTCTCTGCAGACTTCTCGGTGTGACGTTCCGTGTCCACCACAGCCTGACTCTGCCCAGCTGCTGCCGTCGTGGACGATACCTGCATCTTCCTTTCTCTCTGTCTCTGTCACGCAATGCATGTGACGCTGTGCTGTGCTGGGGTGCCGCCACTCCCCAGAGCCCTGGGTGTGTGCTTGAGAAATGCGACCTGCCTACCCAAGACCTGAGTGCTGTCTCCTTCAGGAAGCTTCCAGCGATGCTGCTTTCCTTCCTTGACTGGGCCACTCTGGGCCTCAGCCCGGGTTCCTCTGGTCATTGCCTGTGCACTTGCGGGTTCCTCTGTGGAGACCCTCCGAATGGATAGCACAGTGTTCGGCGCAGAGCTGGTCCTCAGTAGTTACAGAACTGAGTGCATTGATAACCCGGATGTCTAGGTGGGGTGCATTCTAATATTTTCTAGCCTGTTTAATATTAAATAAGAAAATGCCAGTCACAATGCACAATTCAGAAAATGGCGCTTTAGGGTATTGTTGTGGTGGGCCAAGATGAACCGCTAACACTGTAAGTTTGTAGATTCCCAGCAGTCAGCTGTCAGGTGGATCATTGTGGGGTGGACCAACAAAGGGGCTACATCCATTCCTGCCCCTGCTGCAGGCTGTCTAGTCCGTGGTGTAGCCTAGAGCATGTGAACTTTCCTAAACCTTTGTCAAGAATCCCATGTTCATATTATTTACTTATTGATGTGTAACAGTGTTCCCCCAATCATCGATGCCTAGACCACCGTGCCTGGAAGTCAGGAGTCTGGGCTCAGTCCAGGGGCTTCTGCCAGGCTGCAGTCCAGGTTTCTCCAAGGGCAGGGGTCTCATCTGAAGGCTTGGCTGGGGAAGGAGGCTCTCCAAGGATCCAGGTTTGTTGGGAACATTGAGCTCCTCACAGGCTGGGGGATTGAGGGCCTCAGTTTCTTGTTGGGTCTCTGTCGGAGCCCACGCTCAGCTCCTTGCAGTGTGGCCCTCAGAACGTGACAGTTGCCAGTGCAACACTTACTCCTTCCAAGCCAGCCACGGAGTGTCTTCTTGTTCCACAGATGTTACAGCTTCTGTAATGCAGCTGTGCAAGTGACATCTCATCCGCTTTGCCATATTTGATTGGTTAGAAGCAAGTTACCCATCCTGCCTACACTTAAGGAGGAAGGATTCCCCGGAGAGTGCATTCTAGGAGGCCAGATTGTGGAGGCCACTTATAATCTGTCCTCATGGCATATTTCTATTAGTACTATCTGGGACAGATGTCATGGTTCACTCATTTCTGTTTAAAAAGCACTTGACTGTTAAAGTGGTATGTTTACAATATTAAAAAGAAGTAAAATTTCTTAACTCTTCTAGGTGGGTTGTAGTTAGTTACTAACTCTAGCTGGATTTATATTTACATTTTGCTGTTTCTTTCTAGTTCTTCTGAGTAAACTGGGAAGAGAAGATACCAAATCTTGCCTAATCTCGGTGGGATCTGGAGTTAATTCAGTACTTGTCCATCTTTAACTTTTTCCTTTGGCTGCCAGGTAGCTCCTCTTTGACTTCTCCTTTCTTTTTCTTTGTTCCTTTCCATTATCCTCTTCTGGATCATTGTCCTTTTTATTTATCATAGTTAAACACTTTTGTATTCCCCTTACTTTATGTGCTCCATAGGTTTGTGTTGAAGCCATGAGGTTTCCAAACAGAGTTCTGTTAAGACTTCAGATTCTTATCAAAGGGGAACAACTGACAAGCTAAGAAGATAGAGATTTAAATCACTTCTGCTCCAAGTGTGGACGAGTGCTGGTTTGTGAAGAATTATTATTGATCTAAGACAAGATATAAACTGAAATAGAGATTTGTGGTGATTTTTGCTAGGTACCATCGAGTCAGGTTCAACTCATAGTGACCCAGTGTACAATAGAATAAAATACTCCCCAACACTGTGCCTTGCCCGACACTATGTCAGTGCTTCTCTGCTACTCGTAGGGTTTTCAATGGAGGATTGTTTCAGAAGTGGGGTGCCAGGGCCTTTTCCCTACCCTGCAGCACCTGGTATTCCCAGGCAGGCTCTCATCCAGGGACTAACCAGGGTGACCCTGCTTAGCTTCCAAGATCTGGTAAGATCGAATGCCAGTGTGGTGCAGTTGTAGACTGCGGTAGAGATTAGTGAATAGAGATTAGCATTTAGAAGTTTTGTTTTTGTAGGGTTTCGTTTTGCTCTTGCATGGTAAGCAATAATATTGTGTCACACCCTATGCTTTTATAACAGTTTTTATGAACTCTGGAAGTGTGGCTGGATTCCTCTTGGCCACACTTGTGACGTGGAAGCACATCCTTCAGTGACAGGCTGTATTTACTCTAAATACTTTAAAAACTGTTGCCGATAGTACAAGTGTAATTAATCTTAAATGGTTCCAGCTTATCGATATTATTCTAGTTGACTATTAGTTGTAACTTAAAATATTGCCAAACTCCAAATATGGGAAGGCTGCATAGATAGGTCCCCAAGTCTCTCTGCCATCTTATTTTTATTACATTTCTTAGTTGGATTTGTCTTTCTTCTCCATTTTCTTTCTTTTTTTTTTCTTTTTGGTACTGGGGGTTGAACCCAGGGCTTCATGCTTGCATGCTCTGCAAGTGCTGGACCACTGAGCTGCACCCCCAGCCCATTTTTTTATTTTTTTACTTTTTGAGACAGGGTCTCGCAAAGTTACGCAGACTGCCGCTGGTCTTGAACTTGCGATCCTCCTGCCTCCGCCTCCCAAGCCGCTGGGATTACAGGCGTGCACCACCACACCCGGCTTCTTTTCTCCATTTTCTAAGAATGGTTTGAGGGAAGTGACTCCATTTCAGTTCAGTTCATTACATCACTTAGTGAGGGTCACTAAGTGAGACTCCACTCGACAGCACCACTAGCAAGAAGAAGAAGCTTTTTTCTCTTTGTCACAGGTAGGACTTGAGTTTGATCTAGAAATGTTCCTGGTGCATGCAATTATTTCATATCCTTTTCACACAAACAGAATCCATGTGTACACAGAGGTGTCAGCCCTCGGTCTGTCTGGAGATTTCCTCTTTTATGATGGAAACTGGGGTTTTGGGGAACAATCTCTCTACGTGGACATCTGTTCTCCAGACCAGTGGACTTTGCCTCAGAGACTTCAGGAGGTGGAGTTGAGTTCATGTTGACACAGAGAGGAGAAAACTCACTCAGGAACCACAGGCAGTGTGACAAAAATGCTGGGTGTTTTCCTCCCTGAACATAGTGGCTTTTTACTGTAAGATGCTTCATCCTCTGACTTTCATCTCCCTGGTTTTCCTTTCCAGCGTGTCTTGTGAGGCTTCCTATTTTCAGGTGTTTTGAAATTCTCTGGAGGTGACAAGTGGGATTGTGTATTTCAGAGAAGGCCGGGGTGAGCAGCCATCATGTGCCTCTCTCCCTCTTTATTTTTAGACAGCACATGAGTGTCTGACTCGCATGGGGTGTTCCTTGCTTTGGAGGCTACTGCCAGACTCCATGTCTTGTTTTGAGGAGATAAACGTCTGGGGGTGGTGGTTGTTTTGCTGCAAGATGCACGTGAGTCATGCTTATCCTGAACTCTGTCCTTCCTCCAAACCACTAATTATTTTGGACAACTTACCTATACCTCGACTCCTTGAAGCCAGCATATTTTGATTGTATGTCTTTTTAGAAGCAGTCTGATGAGCTGCCTGCACTTTTCATTCCTTTAAAGGTTGGATTATTTATTTCTTTGTTGTGCAAAGTATCATTCCTATTGAATCTATTTTTCTATTTGCATATTGCAAAATTAGCAAAAGATTGAGTGATTTTTTTCATTGGCTTATTTTGTTTGTTGTGTTGCCCAGGCTGGCTTCAAACTTGTGATCCTCCTCCCTCAGCCTCCCAAGTAGCTGGGGTTATAGGGATGTGCCACCGCAGCCTGCTTTATAGCAAAGGATTTGTTTTTACAAAGTGGCCCTTAATCTGTATGACTGACTTTCTCCTTTGTCATGGACGATACCAAAAGTCTAGTTTTCATTATTATGTTTAATTCTGTGAATTACTCTGTTTTAGAACAGTGGCTCATAGTTAAAAAATAAGCAAAAAACTCAATATTATGATCAAAAAGACAACTCCAATATGTTGTTGTTGTTGTTGTTAGGTGCCGTCGAGTCGGTATCCGACTCATAGCAACCCTCTGTGCAACAGGGGAAACACTATTGTCAGGGCTTCTCTGCTGTTCATAGGGTTTTCAATGGCAGATTGATTTTTGGGTGGGGGTTGCCAGGTCCTTCTCCCAAGCCTACAGCTTCTGGTGTTCCCAGGCGGTCTCCCATCCAGGTACTAACCAGGCCCGACCCTGCTTAGCTTCGGAGATCCGACAGGATTGGATGCCACAGGGCTACAGCTGCAGGCCTCATAGTATTACTTCCTTCTAAAGTATTATTAAAGGGCTTGTGAAGCATTATCAGCCTCATCTTTATTTCTGCAGTATGTTATCACAGGTAGTATGTGTAATGGTTAAGAACGTGGATGTTGGAGCCAGACTGTCTGGGCCCAGCAACTGAACCAGGTGTGTGATGTTGTGATCTTTGTTCAATTATTGTATGTCTCCTTGCCTCAGTTTCATCTCCGTAGATAAGAATAGCGGTACCCATCTCATGGGTTGGTTTTCAGTATTAGTTAATATGCATAAAATACTTCTAACAGTGCCTGACACTACCCTGTAAGTGCTATATAAGTGTTTATTATTACTCATCTTGGTGATTGTCTGGTTTTACAAGTTTTTTTTTTAGCAACAAATAAATCTTTACTTAATGAGATATTAAAGGTATCTGCTATAATTTAAGTTTCTTAAGCTAAGCGTTTCCAATAGAAGCCAATTTTCTATAACTTTTTTTTTTCCCTCTGCTGAGAGTTGAACTTAGGGACTTGAATATGCAAACATTGTACTGTTGGGGTTCAGCTCTGGCCCGGCTAAGGTCTCAGGGCATTGCCACAACACCACTGAGGGTCAGGGACCCTTTGGTTTAGGGTAAGAGCTGCCTTCTCCGCTCTCCTCCTACCCAGGCAAGGGGAAGAACCGGAGCGCGCTGCAGTGAGTAGCTTGAAGCCTTTGGCTCTTCGGGCCCCTGATCTTGATTGCAGGCTTGATTGGAGATCAGGTGGATTATAGGTCTGTCGAGTCTCAGGAATAGGGTGCGGTGGTCCGATGAGGTCAGGGTGACAGGTGGAAACAAGAGGTTGAAGAGGGTGGCCAGTGGCCTGCTTATATACCTTTGGGGACAGGGGTGTGGAAGTGGAAGTAGCCAATCAGGGTACATTCCCTGACAGGTATGACAGTTTACCTGCCATACCTGCCAGGTGGGGCAGTTATTCAAAAAGGGGTTTGGAAAGGTGTAGGTTTGTTAGGGAGATAAGCTGCGGGACAGGCCAATCCAGGGTGTCCCCTTACTGATCTGTTAGGGAGCTACTGGTGGCCAATCAAGGTGGAGATGGCCACGTCAGAGCTGGGCAGGTCAGTGGCCATTTTGGGTGACACGATGGGAGGGGTAGGAGTGAAGGACCAGGATGTAGGCCAAGGGTCACTGACCCTGAAGGGTAGAGGTTGGTCTTTCAGGCAGGCCAGAGGAGCCCATGCCACTGTGGTCCTCTCTAGGAATCCCAACATCACTTGCCCTAGAGGATAGATGTTAGTCCTCCAGGCAGGCCAGATGGACCTTATTCCTATCATGTTTCCTATCTATCCCTGGGGCTCCCATGCCCTGGAGGATAGATGTTGGTCCTCCAGGCACGCTAGATTGGCCCCTACCTTGGTGGTACTCTCCAGGATTCCCAACACCAAACCACTGAGCTACATCTCTAGCCTCTATAACTATTAAGAAATGAGCAATTAGGTGGGGGAGGGGTGTGTACACCTATAATCCTAGCATTTGGCAGGCCAAAGGCAGGCAGATTGATGCATGTTCAAGGCCAGCCCGGTCTACACGGTGAGTCCTAGGCCAGCTTGGGCCACACAGCAAGACCCTGTCTCAAAAAAGAAAAAGACATGAACCTTTTTGTTATCAAGCACTATTGCAAAGTAGTGTTTTAAACATTAAAGGAAAACATTGTCCAGGCAGTTGGGTGGAAGACGAATGTGCTTGTGCCTTTTCCCCTTCCCCCTCTTCTCCAGCATGTTGGCATTCTGTGTTATCAGACTGATTGTTGGGTTCCTAGTTGAAGCCACACAGCGAGGTGACGTGTCAGTAAGCTTGCTACCGAGTCCCAGACATATTACAAGTGGCACCAAGGCGTACTGGGACTTAACGCTGCCCTTCTCCCGCCTGTTGATAGGCTTCCACATTATTGTTTTAAATAATCTTTTTATTGGGAACATTTCCTTGAACATTCACTTAGAGTATCAAAAGAAGTTTTGTTTGTGGTTGGAAAAAATGTCTCTAACCTGCCAGCAGAACTTAAAATTGCATAAGAAAATGGGTGTCGATGCTGAGAAACGGTGTGCAGGCTGCAGATCTCTTGTGCTGTCTGAAAACAGTGATGAAATGCAAACAACAACTGCGGAACTGCTGTTGCTCTATTTTAGTGTGGGAAAGGCAACTGTGGAGCAGGAAGAACAGTTTCTGCCGTCTTAATAAACTTGTGTTATATTTAGGCATGGGATTCAGTTGACAACAGTTATAGGGGCAACACGAAGCTAATCATATAAAAAACACTTTGCTTCCTGTTTCACCATGTTTGTGCTGAAGTGGACCAGACATTTGTAACTCGGGGTTCACTGATGATCTTTAGGTGATAAGTGAACTCCTGAAGAGGTCTGTAGAATTTTGTTTTCCTTTTAGAGCTTGTATGATGCAGTGTTCTTAACCAGTCTTTTACTTAGATTTTTTATTGTGATAAAATGCATATTACATAAAGCCAACCATTTTAACTGAGTATGTTACTGTTAGCCTGCAGCCATAGCCCTGTGGCATCCGATCCCATCAGATCTCGGAAGCTAAGCAGGGTCGGGCCTGGTTAGTACCTGGATGGGAGACCACCTGGGAACACCAGAAGCTGTAGGCTTGGGAGAAGGACCTGGCAACCCCCACCCAAAAATCAATCTGCCATTGAAAACCCTATGAACAGCAGAGAAGCCCTGACAATAGTGTTTCCCCTGTTGTACAGAGGGTCGCTATGAGTCGGATACCGACTCGACGGCACCTAACAACAACAACAACATGTTACTCTTGTTCAACCATCACAGCCGTTCAGCTCCAGAACGTTCTTACTTTCCCACCCTGAAACTCTGTGGTTACTAAACAGTAACTTCTTACTCCATTCCCCTCAGCCCCTGGCAGGCACCTACGCTTTCTGCCTCTGAATGTGATGGCTGGGGTTACCTCCTAAGTGGAATCATGTCATTTTTGTCCTTTTGTCACTTTTTTTTTTTTCACTTAGCATCTTTGCCTCAAGATTCAGGGTGTAGCATATGTCAGATTTCATTTTATAAGACTGAATACTATTCCACTGTATGGAGATGCCACCTTTCGTCTGTGTATCCTTTTGATCAGTGTTTGGGTTGTTTCTGCATTTTGATGGTTGTGGACAATATTTGTTGTAAACATGGTTAAACAAATACCTAAATTCCTGCTTTCAGTACTTTTGTACATATGCCAGAAGTAGAATTGCTAGATCATACAGTGATTCTATTTTTGATTTTTAGAGAAACTGACATCTTGTTTTCTATAGCAGTTGTACCATTTCACATTCCCACTATCTGTCGAATTTTGTGTATGGTTTTCTTGAAGGTCAGTTGTTAGATTTCATCATGACATCAGAGCAACTCCCTGTTCTAATTTTTAATCCTTAATGGATTCATTTACTTCCCATATGCTTAATGTAATGAAGATTGCCAGTAATAGTTACATTAGACCTGTCTACTTGTTTCTTCATTTCATCAAAACTTTCTTGGGCAGATGCAATGTAAGGCTTCCCCCTTCAACTTTAGTCATCTGGTTGATGTCAAAATAGGTAACACAAGGATCAGATAGAATCTTGTGTCCAGGAATCTTGAAAAACAATGTTATTTTTAAGCTCTCCAAAGAGTGAGATGAAAAAACAGAAAGCATTAAGTGTTTTCTTTGAGGTACTACACTGAGAGTATGAAAGTGGACTAGTACAAATAATTTCGATTTTTTCAGAATCGAATAGATGTAGTCCTGCAAACAATATTATATAACTTAATGTATTTTGATCATCTGCTTTCAATGAATATAATAAAGAATTAATTTTTATTTATTTATTCATTCATTCATTCATTTATTTAATTTTTTTTTTTTTTTTTTTTTGCGGTACTGGGGGTTGAACCCAGGGCCCCCGCTCTCATGCTCTGCAAGTGCTGGATCACTGAGTTGCACCCCCAGCCCATTTTTTTTTTACTTTTTGAGACAGGGTCTTGCTAAGTTACGCAGACCACCTCTGGTATCTAATTTGCGATCCTCCTGCCTCCGCCTCCCGAGCCGCTGGGATTACAGGCATGCGCCATTGAGCCCGGCAGAATTAATTTATTTTTATAATAGGTCTGTTGTTACTTTAAGTTGGATTATCTTCTAGTGACATTATGATAGCTGATTTTTTTTTAAATCTAAGTAATACATTGATAGTAGCAGTAGGACTTCCTTCACTTCCTCAAACAAATAAAAGTAACCCGGTAACAAAGAAAAATACAACAGCATCTTTTATCCTATATGTCTGTAATAGCACTGAACAATGATTCTATGAAGTTAGGAACAATAATCTGAGCTACTATTCAAGATTGATTTATTATATACTGTTTTCATTTATTCATTTATATTTATTCATTTCATATACATTTATTATATACTGTTTTCAAAGACAATGAATTTGTGTATGTTTTACACAGACTTTAACAAATGAATTTAGAATCATATTTTGGGACCAAATTTAAAAACACAGAACAAACGAAGATGGCATCGAATATCTAAAAAATGACACAAAAAAGGGCTTGTTTCCACCATAGCTGTGCTGATGCCCACCCCTCCCACCCCTGGTTTTTTCCTCTCCTGTACCTTCCTTTGCTCCTGTTGAGAATCCCTGTCGCTGAGAGGCCAGGACCTATCTTAGTTTGTCTCTGGCCAGAAAAAAAAATTGGTGTCAAAGATTTAAACTTTATCTCATAAAACTTGGATTTTTGTTCTTCTAACAAAAATAGCAGCAGTTAATTAGCTGAATCACTTGGTCTGTGTTTCTTATTTGTAACACAAGGAAGTTGAACCAGAAGAATTTTGTTTTGAACTTGTTTCTAAATCTGTTCTTTTTTTTATTTTCCTTATGGTTCTTGAGTCACAGCAGAGACCTAACCAATTCCCTGTACAATCTACTTGATCGAGTTTTTTTTTTTTTAATTATGCCTGCCCTATTGTACTTTTCCAGTTGAAAGCAGAGACTGTCTATTCATTTTGTAAATCTCATATGATCCAGCACAAAGCATTTCTCAATGTTGGCATCTGGAGAGTTTAAAAATGCAAGGAAAACTATTTAGATTAACGAGAATATAAAATGATTGTGGCAAGCACTATTTAGTTTTTTGTTTGTTTGATTGTTTGTTTTGCAGTACTAGGTGGTTGAACCCAGGGCCTCACATATGCTTCGCAAGTGCTCTGCCAGTGAACTGCACTCCCATCCCATCTTTAACTTTTTATTTTGCGACAAGATCTCACTAGGTTATGCAGGCTGCCTCTGACCTCAAACTTAAGATCCTCCTACCTTCACCTTCTGAGTCTCTGGGATTACAGGCATGCTCCACCACCCCTGACATTTAGGTGGTTCCATGAAACTCTCGTTGGAATTTAGTAAGTATATTGGTGAGCTAGTCCCTATATTTCAATTGCAGATCATCGATCATCTAATAAGAATGAAATACAATGACTTGTGTAACTTTAGGTTCAGAGCTGCAGCTTAATCCTGTGGTTTGACTGCATTTCTAAACAGTTTTCTTCAATCCGCCTCCCCTGGTTTGTCTGAGGATCTGATGACCCTGAGTGCAAACTTGTCACAATCTCTGAAAGAAGAAGGGTTGTATTTCAAGAGTAAAGCGGTGTTTTTCCTGGAATCTTCAGCGTACTTCATCGATACGAGTTTTGTCCCGTGTACATTTCTGTACTCACTGTAATTCCTTCGAGAATGTGATGTGCCATTGGCTTACGTCTGAGTTCTGGAACTAAGCCTTTATTGGGAAAGGAAAAGCAATTTTCCTTTGATTGATCATGTTCTACTCTAGAACTCAAGCTCAGGTTTCTTTCTCTTGAGTTTCTATGGACTGCATAAGATAAGGGTAGATTCCTGAACAAAAGCATTATTTTTTAGGAAAGGGTGTGGGGATAAGTCCCTGGCAGGAAATCGGATGTTTTGTTCTCAGACATCCATAGACTCCATTCTTCCTATGTGTGTTCTGAGCTAAAAGTTGCCCTTAAATTGATACAATGTCACCGCCTTCCCCCAAAGAGACAGGCAGAGTCGCATCCAGTTCCAAGAGAGGAATCTCGGTGGCTCCCTGTGCTCTCGTCACCTGTGACTGAAGGATAGCTCAGTTACGTCTCTCCACACACTGAGGCCACGGCGGGGTGACTGCGGTAGAGATCCCCACTTCCAAGAGGGTGGTCATGGGGAGCAGCCCGCTGTGCTCATTTGTCATCCCTCGGGCCTGCTGAGTCACCCTGTGTGCACGCAGGAAGTGAGTTTCTTAACTTCTGTGCATCGGGCAGCAGCTGATTGTCATCTCTGAGTGTCTCTGTTTCCTCGTCTCGCATTCCATGGCTGAGGTGGCCTTGGAAGGCAGCCTCCAGCAGCTCTCTCAGAACTAATACACAGGTGGCCGGGAGAGGTCCCAGGGGGTCTGGAGCAGGGGTTCTCAGTGTGGTCCCTGGACAAACATCAGCAGCACCTGGGTGGCAAGTACGGATGTCACCTCAGGGCCCTAAATCAGAACGGGAAGCCGGCAGTCTGGGTCTTACCACGCTTCCCAGAGCATCCAGTGGACTCCTCCATTTAGGAATCAGTTGCTTTGATATTTGGTGACATTCAGTGAGTTTTAGTGATTGCCTTGGCAAATCAGCAGCCCTCAAGGCTAAGTGGACTGTTAGGCTGTTGGCTCCGACAGTTCCCTTGCAGCAACCAAAGCCAGAGGCCTTACCTGCTCAGTCTATCTGAGCTTGGGGATTTCTCTGTTATAGGACAAAGGCTGCAACTCTACCCCAGGACCTTAATTTACAGGCCATTACCTGGGCTTGGCTTGGCTTGTCCCTTGCCTTTAGGTCCATCTCAGCTGCCTTTGTGTTATTTTCTTGGTAGGCAGGGGTGTAGTGTGAGGGAAAGGCCAGCTATGGAGCAGGGGGTTAGGTATTTTTGGACCCAGTCTCTTTTCCTGTGGAATCTCAACCTTGCCCAGCATCTGTTGGCATAAACCTAAGCTTGACACTTCTACCTTTGGTTTTTTGTTAGAGTGGTGGAGTCCAAATGACCAGACTTAGTGCTTTGTAGTTATAGAGCCACAGAGAACCTGTTATACCATTGATGTATTTTCTCCTTTCTCTGCTGTCAGGCCAGGGCTGGGGTTTAAGCTCAGTTGGTAGAGTGCTGCTCTGTGCACTCTGAGGCCCTGGGTTTTATCCCTAGAACCTCAAAAACAGGAGAACGACCTCACAGCCCATTCCCAAAATAATGTCAAAATAATCAGCCGTTGGAAACCCTCTGAATAGCCAAGAAGCACTGACAGCACTGGGCATGGCGCAGAGTCGGAAGTGTTTCGTTCTGTTGTACATTGGATTGCTATGAGTCAGACCTGACTAATAGGCACTTAACAACGACTGCTGTCAACATAAGCTTATCTTTCTCTAGACTAGAAGAAATAGGCAACAAGTTTCATCATTTTTAATTTTTCTACCATTCAAGGTTATTTTAGTTGAAGTAGCCATAATAAATGCTTGGAATAATCATGGGATGCAAGGCCTTAGCTCATTGGTAAAGAGTTTTGATGTCTCCCTCTTAGAGATAGAAACTGACATCACAGAGGAGTACATGGAGGGGCTGGGGTGTGGCTCCGTGGTGGAGTGTGTGCTGAGCACGTACAAGGCCCTGGGTTTGATCCTCAGCACCCAAAAAAGAACAGGGAACACATTATAAAAAGCAAGTCTCCTCTTTCTTGTCTAGGCCTCTTTCTCCTCCACTGTCATGGCCTCATAGGTAGTCACTGGCAAAGCATGGAATAGTACGCAGGCATAAAAAGGCATGAATTGTTGGTGCATGCCACAATATGGATGAAAGAAGCCAGATACAAAGCTTATATACTCTGATTTCATTTATATAAAATTCTAGACAATGAGTTTACAAGCTGGGCTCTGTGTTGTCCTTCTGTAATCCCGGTAAGTCAGGAGCCTGAGGCAGGAGGATCCCATGTTCGAGGCCAGAGGCAGCCTGTACAACTTAGCAAGACCCTGTCTCAAAAATAAAAAAAGGGGCTGGAGGTGCAGTTGAGTGGTAGAGCACTTGCCTGGCATGTGCAAGGCCTTGAGTTCAACCCTCACAGTATGACTACTATTACCACAGAAAGAAAGAATGGAAGAAGAGAAGAAATAAATAAATAAATAAATTTTTGTAAGTGCTAATTTATGGTGAAAGAAGGAACAGTAGTTGTGTGGGCCCTGGGTGTGGGGAACAAAGGTGGAGGAAGGGAAAACAGACACAAAGAAGCCTTCGGGGTGAGAAGTATGGTCGTTCTTGATTGAGGCAATACTTTTGCAGATGCTTTCATATCTCAGCTCTTACCAAACTGCTCACTTTGAATATATACAGTTTGCTGTATGTGGACTTTACCTCCATAAAAGCTATTAAGATTAACATCAAAATAGTACATTGTTGTTAGGTGCCATTGAGTCAGGTCTAACTCATAGCAACCCTGTGTACAATAAAACAAAACACTCTTCAACACTGTGCCATGCCCAGCACTATGTCAGTGCTTCTCTGTTATTCATAGGGTTGTCTATGGCTGATTGTTTCAGGAGGGGGCTGCCAGGTCCATCTCCCAAGCCTGCAGCACCTGCAATTCCCAGGCACTCTCCCATCCAAGTACTAGCCAGAACTGACTCTGCTCAGCGTCTGAGATCTGATGAAATTGGATGCAAGGGTGGTACGGCGCAGGCTTAAAATAGTGCATTTTAAGCAATAAGCAGGATACTTTTCTCCTCCCCTAGAAAAGCCCCCAAGCTCCTCAGTCTTGTTATAAGAATGAAGAAGTCAGTGCAGATGCTAACCCTGGGGCTTAGTCTGTCCCCTGACCCTCTGCACTTGCAGTTTTCTTACTTGAGTAATGGAGCTTCTACTGCCTGCACGAAAGAAACCAAAGCAGCCTGTGGTTAAGATGCGGTTTGTACCAACAGTGTGCTTGCAAACCTGGGAAACACTGGGCTTAGATTCGGGTGTGGGTTCAATACGGTAAAATGTAAAGGGTCCAAGTTTGGTTCAGGTTGTTGTTGTCATTGCTAGGTGCCGTCGAGTCGTGTCCGACTCATGGCAACCCTCATAGGGTTTTCAATGGTATGCCATGTTTCGGGATTCCCTTGAGAGTGGATTGCCAGGTCCTTCTCCCCCCCCCCCCCCCCCTTTTTTTTTTTGCAGTGCTGGGAATCAAACTTGGGACCTCAGAGACTGCAAAGTGTCGCTCTACCAACTGAGCTAAATCCCAGCCCTATTGGTTCATGTTAGGGCTTAAAATTTTAATCCTCTGTGTAGATAGACAAATAAAAGTTTTTCAATTTTCCCCCAATTTTTATGCATAATAAAATAGCTAATGATACAAAGAAAATAGAGCATTACTAAAAAAAAAAAAAAAAAAAAAAAAATCATAGCTGAACCCAGCCTCAGTTTTTCAATGGTTTCTGGGTCGTTTGAAAAATGTTAAATGATACTTGAACCAGAATGGGTTCAGGATTTGGGTTCGGGTTTGGTTTGAAAGCTTGCTTGGATTTGAACTGAACTGGACCCCAGCCAAGCAGAACCCTCTACATTTTAACACACTGAACCTACACCCAAAACTGAACCCACGTTTTCCTGGTTTTGAAGCCCTGACCAACGGCCCTGCTTCGTGCACTTCACACTAACAACTCCTGGTCCTCTTCTCTTTGGTTCTGCTGGCTGTTGCAAAGACACCCACGACTTCCTGCTCCCTCAGGCCTCCTCCTTGCTCCTGTCTATGCAGGTGGACCTTCATGTGTCTGTCAGCTTGTCAGGCTGGGGAGGCTTGCGTGTCACTGTGATGCTGAAAGCTATGCCACTGTTCTTTCAGATACCAGCAGGGCCACCCATGGTGGTCATGTTTCAACTGAGCTTTCAGACCAAGACAGACTAGGGAGAGGGACCTGGCAGCCCACTCCTAAAACAATTAGCCATTGAAAACTCTATGAATAGTGGAGAAGCACTGTCAAATAGAGTGCCAGGAAATGAATTCCCCAAGCTGTAAGGTGTTCAAGAAACTGCTGAGGAAGAGTTGCCCCCTCAAGGTATGGTCAACCTTAATGATAGGAATGGAGAAAAATCCCTACAACCTCCTTTTGCTGATGTGGCATGACTCAAAATGAGAAGAAACACAGTGGTTGGAACTGTGGGCTCAAACATAGAAAGATTGTGTGCATGGCACAGTGTTGAGTAGTGTTTCATTCTGCTGTACATTTGGTTGCTCTGAGTCGGACCCGATTCAAAGGCACCCATCAACAACAACATGTGTTGAAGCCAAGACCCTTTCTAGACCTCCCAGGGGAAAGGCCCACCTTCCTGCAGGGGGAATGGCTGGTGTGTGCTTCTGTGGGCCTTCGCTTTGGGCAGAGGGACCAAAGTACACAGACCCCTTGAGGATGACTGTTTGGGAGTTTAGGGCCCTCCTTTCACCTGTTCTGTATGGCAGAATAAGTACATAAATGAAAGTTAAGATTAAAAATTCCACAGCAGGATTAAATGAGCCTGGACTGAGAAAGCCCTTGGGTATACCTGGCAGAAGTAAACCAAAACTTTCTCAAAAGGTTTGTACCTTACACCCAAGTCTCAAAATACTCCTGCTGATCAAGTACAACCGAGCAGCACATGGGGATGGAGAGAGAAGACGAGGGCCTGTCCGGGCCACACTTGGATTTGCCCTTAGTGGGTTGGTAGGGTCCTTTGTTCTTCACAGGAAGATGCTCTGAAGCATCAGCAATGGGAGAGAAGAGTCCAAGGAAATCAACCGATGACCATGTTACAAAGCCTATATGACTTGCTGAGTTTCAGTCATCATGCTGCCAAATCTGTAATACATGTACACACTAGAAAATTATTTTCATTTGTACCAAAGCAGCACCACTAAGGTGATCGTATAGAGAAGCTGGGTGTAAACTAGCTCCCTGTGCCAAGCCAAGAGGCAGTCCAGCTGGGGCAGGGCTGTCGCATGGTTTGCTCTTGCTGCTGCCCCAGGGGCTTCTTCAGGGCTTCTGCCCACTGGTAACGCCGGCTCCCAGGAAGGAAGTTCTACTCCACAGGCACGTTCCTCATCTCAAACATGTTATTTGTGGGTGTTCGCTTTGAATTGTTTACTGTGTGTGTTGAGGGGCTGGTGGGCCTGGTGGCCAGGGCCCTGGGGGGCTTGAGGAGTCCTTTCCCACTGAGCTATCCCCCCTGCGTCTCCACTTGAGGTCTAACCTTGACTTACTGATTCTATGTGTGCTGTATTTTCCCCTTTTTCATCTTCAGCTACACATTGCTTTAGAAAGGGTTGAATTCTGTGTTTCGTGAGTTTTTATTATATTATATTATTATATTATTTATAGTTAGTTCTGCCCATCCCAGTAAAGGAAGAAGAAGAGCTGTTCTTGAAGAAGAGCTCCTGATAGTGAGGCAAGGAAGTAAGGTGCAGGGCGCCTGAGGAAGGAGTCCCACTGCACCACTGTGCGCCTTAGGCCAGAGCAGGGGAACTTTCTTCTCTAGGTCCTCTTGACAACCGGGGGACTGTGTCGCAAGGCCCTGCGCCCTTCATTTTCTCTCTGCGGGTAATCGGTATTATGTCCTGGCCCTACTTTAGGCAATGATGTCAAAAGGTAGAGCCAGATGTCGGGATTCTACTTAGGCCATGATGCTGTTCATTCGAATTGCACCCCTCAAAGTTGGAGACTTTGAGGCGAAAATGGTAGGCAGTTTTGTAAATGCTTAGAATGTTGTTTCCATTTTAATTGAAATGCCTCATCTCTTTTCATTATGTAATTGCTCACACCATTATTTGACCCAAACAATTGATTTTCCCACACAGGTTAGGAATTTATGTGACTTTAGCTTTCTAGTTTCAATACCCTTGAAATAGAAGTTTTTTTCCCCTCTTCTCAGGATGTTTTGGCCAATATTAGAACAATACCTTTTATCCCAAGCACCAAAAAGGGTACCTGATATATGCTATAGAATTAGCTCTAACCAGTGTTTCCTGTGAGATTTCACCTTGGCAGACTTCAGCCTTCAGAGCCGCCGAGGAAGTAAAAACAATAACTCCTTGCTGCCCCTTTATTTTAAACTGTATTTTAAGGTCCATGAGTCACACTTTTTGGTTGGGATATTTAGCATATGGTTTAGATTGATATTCAGGTTAACCCCTAGGTACATTCATCTTTGCTAGAGGTCCCTTCTTGTACCTTGACCTTCAGAATATTTGAAAGTATACCTTTACTTTTGCTGAGTTGACTAGCATATCTGTGTTCATTATTAATTCGCAGGAATAAATATTATTTCTAATATTACCATCACATACTTGTTGTTTTATCTCAGGGGTACACAACAATACTATCCCTTTTTATAAACATATAGATGCCTTGTTTCCATTCTTACCGATTCTGATTCAGTAAGTCTGGTAAGTGGGCAGAGTGTCTGCACCCAAACAGAACAAAACCAAGGCCCAAAGCAAACACATTCTACGACATCAAGAAAGGTCACGGGGAGAGGTGGAAAGAAGTGTGTGTGTGTACATTTTTATGTGGGTGATTTCTGTGCATGCATACATCTATCTGGTTTTATATATTCAATGCATACACACATGCACAACTTATCTATATCTATCTTGAGTTAAGATTTCGCTGTGTCTCGAACTCCTGCGTTTAATGACGCTCCCACCTAGGTATGTGCCATGACATGTGCGCACACACTCTTGTCCTCACACAGGCTGTGTGTTTGTGTATACATACCAGTGCATGTGTGTATACATACCATATATATGGGGTGTGTGTGTGTGTGTGTGTGTGTGTGTGTGTGTGTGTGTGTGTTAGGTAGATACACAGGCACTCATACATACATATATACAAACATGTATTATATATGTATTGGTGGTGTTAGGTGCCGTTGAGTCAGTGTCTGACTCATAGTGACCCTGTGTACAATAGGGGGAACACTATTGTCAGTGCTTCTCTGCTGTTCATAGGGTTTTCAGTGGCAGATTGTTTGTTGGGAGTGGATTGCTGGGTTCTTCTCCCAAGCCTACAGTATCTGGTGTTCCCAGGTGGCCTCCCATCCAAATACTAACAAGGCCCAACTCCGCTTAGCTTCCGAGATCTGGCGGGATCAGATGCCACAGTGGTACAGCTGCAGACTATATATATATATATATATATATATATATATATGTATGTATGTATGTGTGCATATATGTGTGTTGTAAGGGACTGAACCCAATGCCCTGTACATGTTAGGCATACACTCAACCAATGAACTCTACCCTATGTCCTGGGTTGTATTATTTTTAGAAGGGTATTTGTGAGTGCTTTGTAAACTTTTGAGTATACATCGGACCCTGGCTTGTGGTATTTTGTCTTAGGACCTATTGACTTCCCAGTGGTGTATGAAAGTGATATGTATTTGGTAGAGACCATACCTGGAGCTTTGAATTTTGATCCTTTCCTGGGCTAGCTGTATGGGCTGTGACACTCTTGCCATGCTTAGCTGTGGCCGCTCACGGCAGCTTGCAGTCAGCCATCTGATCACGACGGAAAGCAACTGCTGCCCTGATGGCTGAGCCAGGTATGATGTCTCCACAGGTTAGCTTTGTTAATGCCCAAACGCTCTGGCTTTTAACTCGTGACAAGTTTATTGGGACCTAACCCCATTGTACATTAAGGAGCTTCTGTATTGGCACTGTATCTTACGTGGCAGAATTATATTTTTAAAAGATAAATCATGTATATCTGCATATGATTATACACTAATTGTGTAATCTGCTGCTGTGGCAGGGGCCACATAGTTGCTTTCAGAGACCCTATTTCTTTTTCAGCTTGGATATGCTTAAGTTGATTTGAAACTTAAGAGTCACTTTGTATGGGATTGCCAGCTCTAATCGCCAATAAGATATCTTTGCTTCATTAGCAAATACTATCTGGCATTTGCAGCTATCTTCACTACTGTCTTTGAAAGGGTTAGACAGTATCCTGTATTAATTTTTGATTATCATTGTTTTATAAAATTAAAAATAACAGTGTAGGTAGAAGGACATTTCTAGAAAACTGAACTAGGTGGGTGGAATTCCATCATCTTTCACCATGCTGTTTTAGTAAACACATTCAGAAAACAGTTGTTGCTTCCATGGGCACAGGACTTGGTTTCCTTGTGGGGAGGAACCACTAGCAACAAATAGAACATGTTGAAAATTCCACTGGAGTCATCACTGCTGGTTATTATTCTACCTCCTTCCGTTGACACAATGGCTAACTCAGACTAACATTCAGTTAGTTTTTTTTTTTTAATTTTTTTGTCGCTGATTTTTTCCTGTGTATCTTGAATTCTGAAGGTCGTTCCAGATATGTAAAAAACACTTAGGGAGATGTTCAAGAATCATCTGCTGCAGCAGGTTCTATAGATCTTGATAGATTTTTGCAGGTCTGTGTTTAAATGGCCTGCTGCTATACCAGTGGCATCCAATCCTGTCAGATCTTGGACGCTAAGCAGGGGTGGGCCTGGTTAGTACCTGGATGGGAGACCGCCTGGGAACACCAGAAGCTGTAGGCTTGGGAGAAGGAGCTGGCAACCCCCTCCCAAAAATCAATCTGCCATTGAAAACCCTATGAACAGCAGAGAAGCACTGACAATAGTGTTTCCCCTGTTGTACAGAGGGTCGCTATGAGTCGGATACCAACTTGACGGCACCTAACAACAACAACAGTAAAAGGTAATGTAACCTTAAAAAAATAACCATAATTTGGTAAAATGGAAAGTTGGTACTCTATTTTGTGTCCAGTTTCATGTGCACCATTTTAAATGTGTTGCTCTGTGGGGTTGCAGGTTCAAGAAGCTACTGATGGAATGGAAATTGAAGACGGCGCATGCTGAAAATGGTTGATTTTTTGATGGATACTCTGGCCTTATGATTTCTGTCATAAGGAAGTCTTATTGGCATGTTGTACAGATTTTAGTGTGTTTATATTCTGTAGGGTCCCTGGCTATATAGTTCTTGTCTCCAAGCTTCCCAGCTTCCAGATCTCTAAGACACCCAAAAGCCGTATTATTGCCCTGTGCATACTAAAATCCTCACTTTCCTTTCCTGCCTTTCTTTGTCCCCCACCTTGTTTTTTTGCAGTATGGCACCTGGGGATTGAACCCAGGGCCTTACATATACTTTACATATACTTTTGCGGGTGCTGTACCACTGAGCTACAACTCCAGTCCCTTTCTTATTTTTTAATCTTTTTTTTTTTTTTTTTTTGTGGTACTGGGGCTTGACCCTAGAGCCTGGCGCCTACATGTTCTGCAAGTGCTGGACCACTGAGCTGCACCCCAGCCCATTTTTTTACTTTTTGAGACAGGGTCTCGCTAAATTACACAGACTGCCTCTGGTTTCTAATTTGCGATCCTCCTGCCTCTGCCTCCTGAGCCGCTGGGATTACAGGCGTGCGCCACCATGCCCAGCTCTTATTTTTTATCTTGAGATAAGGTCTTGCTAAATTACACAGGCTGCTTCTGGTCTTGAACTCACAGTCCTCCTTCCTCTGCCTCCAAAATTCCTTGGATTATAGGTGTGTGCCACTGTGCCGGGCCTCCATCCCATTTTTTTATTGGCTGTCTCTCTGCTTAGCACACCCCCGTAGTAGCCAAGTGTAAGCTTAACAACTGGCTGGTTTGGTCCATTATGAAATCTCCAACAGAACGATTAGTTATTAATATTCTAATTGTGTACAGCGTGCTGTCTTAACTGCTGTGGCTGATAGTAAAATGAGTAAAATAAAGTGTATACCTGCCCTTGAAGTAAATTGTAATTGAGTAAGGTTATTAAAATAATTATGTAATCAATCATGTATTCTTATAACAAAGTAAGTTGTGGCGTCAGAAAAGTACAGAGGACAAGTGGTGCAGAAGGAATTTCAGATCAAGTGGATTAGATCTCGGGCTGGGGGTGGGGCTCGGTGGTGGAGGGCTTGCCTAGCATTTGTGAGGCTCAGCGTTGCGTCTCCAGCATCACCAAGGGGTGGGGGCAGAAGTGGCTGACTGAGTCTTTGACTTGACTCTCTGTGTAACTTTGGACGAGTTTTTAACCATTTTAAGCCTTACTTTCCTTTATGAAAGTTAGGGATAATAGTGTTTATATCAAAATTGTTCTGTTGATAAGGCAAACAATTGATGTAAGATGCATAGCTTAGTGCCTGGCAAACCTTCAACAGTCATCTTTCATTATTATTAGTTCTTGTCCTCCTGTAATGATTATAAAGGCTGTGAGGATTTTTATAGGGATTGATGGGTGATGGTAATGAGTATAATTTTTTAGGTAAAGGAAATGAGAAACTAGGCACCATGGCACATGCCTGTAATCCCAACTACTCAGGAAGCTGAGGCAGGAGGATTGCAGGTTTGAGGCCAGACACAGCCTGCATAACTTAATGAGACCATCTCAAAAATATGTACATACATATATTAATAAAGGGCTTGGGGTGTGGTTCAATGGTAGAACATTTACCTTGTATGCAAGGATCTGGGTTTAACCTCTAGGATTGCCCTCAACCCCTGGGGGGGGGGTGGAGAGAGGGGGAGAGAGAGAGAGAGAGAGAGAGAGAGAGGGAGAGAGAGAGGATGAGAAACACAGGAAAAGGGTTAAAATTTACCAGCACAACTTTTTGAAGCAAAGAATGCAGCTCCAAATCAAGATAGCAATCAAATAAGAGAAACTATAACTGCAGTTGTTTTTATATTGAGTGTAACATTTTCTAATGCAGAAATAAAGGCATCTAAAAAGGCCACAACTGAAGGTGGAATTCAATTATTAGGATAAGACACTAGAGTTGGGAGAGAAGAGCGAGTCAGTAACCCAGTGGAGAGCTTTGGTCTAGGTGGGGGAGTTACGGCCACAGGAACCTAAGACTCTAGTGATTTGGAACTATATTCTGCTCGTTCTTTGTAGTCTGCCATTTTCCTGTGTTCAGGATTTTGATCTTGGCACACAGGTATTGACTTATCATTTGAAGATCCAGTCAGATGCTGCTGATACGTCTCCTGTATTTGTTTGAAAGATCAAAAAGTTTGTACTTTTCCTGGAAAAAAAAACCTTTTGAAACCAAGATGAGACCACAGAATAGGCTATATTTAGCAGTTAAGTCTGGTTCAGCCTAAGTTGTGTGAACTTTTTGTTTCTTGAGTTTTCATTTTTCCTTTGCTTGGTGATGCTTCAATACAGAAGAATGTGGCCAGATCACAGTGTGGTTTTTCCAAGGCTTAACTCTAAGCCTTATTATTTTATAACATTGGAAGCTTTGAGAAAGATTTTATACCCTATCAATTGACTAAAAGTAAATAATGATTAAATTATGTGAGGAGAATGAAATAGGCTGGCTCAATTACTAATATCTAAGTATTAAAGCTTCTATATAAATTTTTATTTCATATTCAAGTTTATCCTTCACCTGAAGCACAGAAAAACAGAAGTCTGAGTCACGTTAGGCTTCCTTTTTTTTTCTTTTTCTCATAAAAATATCAGTAAGAGTGACCATTTAAGAGTTTTAACTCTGGTTTTTAAATTATTCTAGAACTTGTGATACCTAAAATATTTTTAAAGATTAAATATGTTTTTAAAGAGGTTGAAATACATTAAAACTTCTAGTTTTCATTTGATTTATGTGGCTGAATATTAAGTTGATATGTTAGTATGCGCTCATACTCTTTGGAATATTATCATTTGTGAAAATTCGTTGTAAGTTCTTTTATGTAGTTTATGTGTTTTAAAAATATTTTTCCACAGATGCTTTTTAAAGATTCCAGGTTATACTGCTAAATAAATGCTTGGTCTCTCTCGGCTTTTGAGGCTCTTAGTTATTTCCTGGCGGGTGGCCATCTCCCAAAGATGAGTAGGAGCTGGTTACTAGCTCGATCCGTCTTCACCACAGTCCAGGTCTGTTCAGGGTTTCGCCTCTTCCTTGCAGTTCAATGGCCATCTCTTTTTTGGTTTTGGTTTTCAACACTCAACCTTCAAAGATCTTTTGTTTTCTGACGGTTGAAGAAACTGGCCCAGTGTCCTTACCCTTGGACAATTATTTTATTGTTTACCCATTCTTGAAACTATCTACTAAAGGTTCCTATTATGAATTCCTTTAAGAGAGGCTTGACATGTTGAAATCATTGGTCAACAGCGTCCCTGGTGATTGGAAAAAAATGGTTTTGAACATCAAAAAGTTCATTCTTTTTTGGACATAGCACTGCATGTTTTTCCTTTTAACAAATCTCTCCTTTTAAAAAGTAACTCATAGCAGATAATACTTGAGTTGATACTCTTCTGGCATGCTTACACATGTGTGCACACTAGAAATGTTAACTTTAGTATAAACTGTTAAACACTAAAAATAGTATATTAATAATATAAAGCATTATTTTGATCAGTATGGAGAAGAATGAACCTATCTTCTGCAATAAAGAGTTTAGAGTCCAAAAAAATATATCAATAACTATAATTAACCCCAGGGGAAATTTTAGTGAGGAATATTTTGAATTCTTAATGTAATATTTATACTTCCTGGCTTGAGTATTATAAATGTTTTAGAATATCACTTTGTTTTATTTAAATTTCAGAGTACATTTTCATGAGTGATTTTTCCGTGGGGAATGCACTTCTGCCTTTATTAAATGAGACAGTAGGAAAATATGATTTGGTTTCCACAGTTGGCTTTTAAGCCAGGCTATCAGAAGCACATCTGTTCCATAAAGTTGGATACACCTGGAACATGATAATGCATAATTATTTCCTTACAGAACTACTTGAAAACAGTCACACTGAACATCTAGTAGCCAGTACTTAGCAATACTTGCTACAGGCAGGCACTGTTGTAAGCACTTTACATATATTAGTTCATTTATGTTATAAACATTTAAAATATATGTTTTCCTTATTATCTTCATGTGTTCTTTTTCCTGGCCCCTTTCTCTAATTGGAATACCTTTAGATGATTACTGTTAAGAATAGCCCAAGGTAGAAATATTAGTAGCTTCTCTTAAGATTCTCCACCTCCTATATAGCCTGCAGTCGTACCTCTGTGGTGATGGATCCCATCAGATCTCAGAAGCTAAGCAGGGTCGGACCTGCTTAGTACTTGGTTAGTACTTGGATGGGAGACCACTTGGGAACACCAGGTGCTGTAGGCTTGAGAGAAGGACCTGGCAACACAATCCCAAAAATTAATCCGCCATTGAAAACCCTATGAACAGCAGAGAAGCACTGACAGTAGTGTTTTGCCCATAGCGGGTAGGGTCGCTGTGAGTCAGACATCAACTTGATAGCACCTAACAACAGCAGCAACCTAATTTATGGCTCTCTGCATTGTTAATGGGCAAAGAAGAGAAGCAGATCAAGAGGCCTGAAGCAGTATTGGGAGGCAGAGATGGCAGATGGCAGGAAAGTTGCTGGTTTTATTTGCGTGAATGCCAGTTGTGACGAGGATTTCAGGCCGGTTGGAGACACCTGAGGAAAGGGCAGAGAAAATACTGGTCTTCCAGGGTACCCACCACCCCGCTATGGGAACCCAAGCTGTAGAATTTAAGACAACACTAGAAGCCAGATGAGGGGACACAGTTTGCCACAGGCCCAGCAAGAAGATGAAAAACAGGAATTGGGTGACAATAAGAGGGATGAAAGTGACAAGTCTGGGTCACTGAATAGACAGGAAGCCTGGCTTCAGATTTCCCAGGAATAAAGGAGAAGCGTGTCTGTGGAACAGTTTTGTGCCCAGAAGGATGGGCACTGGCCTGCTGCTGCGTGTCCATGCTCTCCCACATGGGGTCTCACGGTGGATGATTACCTTCTTATTACTGGCATTCTGTGTACCTTGTTGTTGTTGTTGTTGTTGTTGTTGTTGTTGTTGTTAGGTGCCGTCGAGTCGGTATCCTACTCATAGCGACCCTCTGTACAACAGGGGAAACACTATTGTCAGTGCTTCTCTGCTGTTCATAGGGTTTTGAATGGCAGATTGATTTTTGGGATGTGGTTGTCAGGTCCTTCTCCCAAGCCTACAGCACCTGGTGTTCCCAGGCGGTCTCCCATCCAGGTACTAACCAGGCCCGACCCTGCTTAGCTTCTGAGATCTAGTGGGATCGGATGCCACAGGGCTATGGCTGCAGGCTCTGTGTACCTAGGATGGGTTTTTGTTGTTGCCTTGTTTTTGGTGCAGGGATGGAACCCAGGGCCACACACATGCTCACTACACACTACCACTGAGCTATAACCCCAGGCCATTTATTCTGTGGTGGGGTGATGTGGCTTGATAGGGACGGCATGGAGTTTGAAACCTGACAGGCCTGGATGGACTCTCAGCTGTTATATGACCTTGAACAAGCCCTGCTTAGCTGCCTTTGGAGGTACCTTCATGTGTGAAAGATGGACATTAGTGGTTAACACCCACGTCTGCAAGTGCTAAATGAGATAAAATATGGATAATGTAACAGTGTCTGGTCCTTAGTCAGGGCTACACCAAAGAGAGTTACCGTCCCCAGGAGAAGACATCAGACGCTTTTCCTCCTCCCCCTTGGGTAGAAGGACCGACATGACACAGAGAAGACAGGCGACAATTAGGAGACCATAGCCTCTATTCATAAGAGAGAGGCCACAATTAGAGAATAAATTGCTTAGGAGGAAAGGAGTTTTAGCCCTTCAAGATGAGGAGGTTGGTTAAGCAGCAAGATGCTTTTCAAAGTGTACATTACTGTTCAGGAGGGTTTTGTGCAAAAATTACCAGAAATTAATATTGCCTATTTGCTGAATATAGTGATTTGTATGTATTTTACAGTCATATACTGATAAAATTACACATCCATCAGGTTCAGTTGTTAAAAGCTTAGATTCCTTTTTTTTTTTTTTTTTTGTAGTACTGAGGACTGAACCCAGGGCCTCGCGCTTGCATGCTCTGCAAGTGCTGGACCACTGAATTGCACCCCCAGCCCATTTTTTTACTATTTGAGACAGGGTCTCCTCATTAAGTTACGCAGATTGCCTCTAGTCTTGAACTTGCGATACTCCTGCCTCCGCCTCCCAAGCCTTTGGGATTACCGCACCCTGCAAAAGCTTAGATTTCTTGATGTGAAAATATAAAGCATTTGTATAATGATGGTCCTTTGAAAACCTTCCTACTCATTATAGCAATTAAATCACTGAAGAGATACTCTTCCGATTTATTCACTTGTCGAGCCTCATCTTTTTGGCAGAGGACTATTTTTTAAAAATTTTTGTAATAAAAATTTATTTGACTAATGTTTTAAAATTAGAAGAGAATCAACATTTCAGTGTGAAAAATATGTTTTAATTATATTTAAAGACACCTAACAACAACAACAAAGACTACTAGGAAATAATTCTATTTTTACATCTTTTCTAGTTAATATTGTCATTCTACTTTTTTTTGACTAATGTAATCCCAGAGAATATTCATTGGATGCATTTTAATATTTTTTTCATGGAGTGAAAAATCTTATCTAAAAATTTCTAAGGGCCTGTGTATTTGTAAGAATGCCATGTTACCTGTTCATTTATTCTTCTGTCGTTAGTTAAAAGTTAAATGACCATGATTCATCATTTCTAGTTAAAAAGGTATTTATATGCGATATGAAAGTTTTTGTTATTTGATTGCCAAAGAAATACTAGTGAAATAATGTGTCTCAATTTAGGCTAATTATTGTATATATTTATAAGCGTTGTTCCTCGTAGATACATGTTTTAAGATAATATGTGAATTGTACAACCATTCTTAAATAAGATTATAGGTTCTATGCCTTGTGGAAATTAAATATGAGCCATGCAGAAAATTATTTTTGCATCTCTTAAATTAAGAAAATACTAAAATAGCACTACAGTGTTGGTTTGCTCCTCTCATGCTATATATACATTATTTTTCAAATGTTAAGTCTTATTTATTTCTTTCCTTTGAACAGGTGTCTCAACGCTTGTACCTACTGCAAAACTAAACATGCCAGAGGAAACTTGGCTAGTTATCCGATCGATGAACTCGTAGATAGAGCCAAACAGTCGTTTCAAGGTAAGATTTTTCTGGAATTATGTATGAAATTAGGTTTCTTAAGAAATCATATTTGTCTGTGAAGTAACATATCATTTCTCCCATTTCTTTAGCTTTCTCAAGTTTACAAATATTTGAGTTTGACTAATAGATGTTACCAGATTTCATTACTCAAGTTATATTAGTCTTTCCGTACTACTTTTCCATTTTCTTACCACTCTAAGGTAAGTGACAGATTTCACACTTTATATCACCCATCTCTACACTCCTTGGAGAAGGCAAGGAAAAAAAACAAAAGAAGAAAAAAGAAGTGAAATCAGTGAGGTTCTGAAGCCTGTTTGGATTTGGGAAGACTGAGTGAAATGCTAAGATTCCTCTTCTCTTTCGTTGGCATATTTTGACCGTTTAGCAAACAGCTAATGAGGGGTTCCAGCAGTCTTGGAGAGAGGGAAGGTAGGTTTCCTGCAGCCAGTAGCGAGGCCCCTCCTCCTTCCCTCAGGACTGTAGGACCGCTGAGAATGCTTTTTAAGCAGGTGGGGAACTGCTTCTGAGTCATCCCTTGCTGGAAAAGGGGGTTGTTTAGGTATGGCTAAGCATAGAGTAAGACTTATCTCTAGTGCGTGAGTCACAGTTGTGTTGACACGTAACTGCTCAAACCATGAACTTCCTCTTGGGTCTTTGTTTATCAGTGCATATAACAGTGGGGTGTTTTCACACCCAGCATTCGATAACCTCTTGTCTCACAATCATGTGGGTTAGTAGTTACTGGTAACACACTTTTCCTTTTGGCAAGTAACTTGGAGTGCCACGTTCAGTGCTTCACATCCTGAGTCTCAGAAAATCAGAGTTCCAAACACTTTTCGTTTTTCAGTCTATCTGAAGCTTTTACCAACATGAATTTGGAATGTTCCCTTGGTTGACTTATTGACACCTCCCAGCATTTTTTTTTTCCCCTATCTCTTGTTCTTAGCCTAGTCCCCTCCTACGGTCACATTTAACTAGTAGAGAAACGAAGCTCCCTGACTCTTCCTTGTGTTCTGAAAGCCAGGTTATTATCCAACCTGAAGAAAGGGCCGGTGGTTGTCTTTGCTGCACCACGATTACTATGAAGCTTTTTCAGAAGGGGCAATGTTTGAGGAATTCTTAGCTGATATTTGTTTTTCCATATATCTGTCAGATAATGGGGATTTTAAACACATGTGGTCTATATACCAAACACTACAAATTAGAAGGCATGCAAACTAGTAGTTTTTCAGTGTTTGGCATTTCTAAGTACAGCTGCACCTGTAGCTGTACACTGTGGCATCCAATCCTGTCCGATCTCAGAAGCTCAGCAGGGTCGGGCCTGGTTAGTACTTGGATGGGAGACCACCTGGGAACACCAGGTGCTGTGGGCTTGGGAGAAAGACCTGGAAACCCACTCCCAAAAATCAATCAGCCACTGAAAACCCTATGAATAGCAAAGAAGGTCTGACAATAGTGTTTCACCTGTTGTACAAAGAGTCAACTAGGAATTGGACACCAACTCGACAGCACCTAACAATAAATACAACTGCACTTAACTTTTGAAAACCTTCTATTTCATTTTTATTTGAAGACTTATTTGAAAAACATAAACCTTTAAAACCACCATGTAGGAAGTGGAAGTATTTTCTTCATTTCCTCATGTCATCTTCACTTGTAAGTTGTACTGGTATTTGATATAATTGCTCTGTGACTTCATACAGACACCGTTATAGATGATGTGAGAAGAAAGAAGAAACCTGGCTTTTATAAACTGCTCAGAAAATTGTTCTAATGAAATCCACCTTAGAGCTCTGATACTGTTTGAGGAGTGGATTGCCAAGTCCTTGTCCCCTTTCCTCTGTAGAATTGTTTATTAGTTATTTAAGGTGAGTGATTCAAAGAACATACCAGAAGTTTCTCTATTTATAGAGAAAGTACTTGAAGATTACTGTTATCATCTATAAATACGTAGTGACTTTTCTTTCCTAATCCTAGAATGTGTGCAATGGGTTTTTGTTGTTGTTATCTGTATCTTAGAGTTGAAATGGAAGGTTAGTTCTTGAATTGGTGAGCTCATTTGATTGACATGAAGTTCTACTACTGAGAGACTGAGGTTACAGCTTTCTAGGTGAGCCATCGTGTGTTGGAAAATATGAAGTCTTTACATATTTGCTATGTTTTGCTTTTGGTACAAACAGTCCTTTCAAGGTAAGATTTTCTAGAATTATGTATGAAATTAGGTTTCTTAATAAATCATATTAGTCTCTATTTATAGAAAGTACTGCTTTTGGCAGAGTTTGGACCTGCAGCATGGCTCTGCTGCTCACTGGCCATATGATCTTGTCATGCAGCCATGTTTGTTACTCATGGAAGGATATGACGTCTATCTAAACATGGTGGGTGGGGAATATTTCTATCACCCCAAGTATTAAAGAGCTAAAAGTACAGAAGTCATAGAAATAAGAAAATAGGATGTTTCTTGTACTATATTTACTTCTATAATTTTCTTTTACACTGTGAAGTTCTGTTGTCTTTTGCAGAAAAAGGATAATGTTTCTAACTCAATATCTTTTAAAATGTAAGCTTAAAGATTGATACTTCCTGTGATGGAAAGAAATCAGAAGGCTATCCTTGGTAGGAATTTGTATTTCTTAAATTGAGAAAATTAAACATAACTGTCATACTGAATAGTGTTATCTGCAGAGATATTTTTCATCAAATATTTTAGAAGCAAAGAGAAAACCCGTCATTTGACGGTAGTCATTAAGTCTGTTACAGATGCTCCAGTATTCCTACCCTAAATGAAACTTTTCCTTCTGAGTTAATTTTCATTTCTTTAGTCAAGTAACATGTCCTCTTCATACTATTGACACAGCCCATTAATTCACATGTGATAACTCAAATTCTTAAACAACACTGAACGTTACAGTGATGAGAAACCATGGCTCGGAGTGGTCAGATGAAAAGCCTAAATGTGCTGTCAAGAAACTTTAGTAATGTATTTAAAGCCACTCTGTCAGTAGAAGTTAAATATCCCATCCTTAAAGTGACATTTTCTGTCTCTCTTTTTCTTAGTTTGGTTAACGGCTACTGTGTGTCAGACCCACAAATTGCTTTTTAAAAAAGGAACCAGTATAGAATATGGATTAGAACCCACGCTTCCTGTAGTATAATAGAAAGCACAGTAAGCTTGTCATCTCTTTCTGAGTAGTGTACTTAGGAAATATTTTACATTTATAAAAATTAAAGGGCAAACAAGCATTCAGAGAGAGGGTGAGAAAAACCACAGAATCAAAGTTCTAAAAATGTGCTGACTATGCATCCAGTTGCCTTCCCCCTTCAAAAAAAAAGGGGGAGACCTCATTAACTTTTGAATGGATAACTTTAAAGTAAGAAGTATATTTTTAACTAGGAACATTAGTTTCCTTTGTACATAGCTCCCCCACCTAGTCCTCCAGACCCTGTCACTATTTTTACCTTCTCAGTGTTTTTCCATTTTGTGGGCGGATCAGCATGAGTGTTAAGATTGTACAGGTCCCTTCTGGACATCATCTTGTTCTTACAGACTGTTGAGAAACCTTTCTCCTTTCTCCTTACTTCCTCTTCTCTGCTGATTCAGGCTTTTAAAAATTCTCACGATGAACAGTGTCCTGGGGGTTGTGTTTGCTCGGTTTGACATGGCTGCATTTTAGATATCTAGAAAAACATGTCAAGCAGCGACCAGGACTTTGTTGGGGCCAGGATGAATTTACAAGCTAGTGTTTTCTGGGATATTTGTATTGATTTTTCTCTAGCAGCTAATCAATCAGCCTCAGCTGTGGCAGTGATGGCACAGACCTTTTTAAGTGTGCCCAGTGCATGGTGTGGAAACCCCACCTTTCACTCCTGTCTCTGGAATCAAAATGTAGAGATGATGGATGAGCTGGTTTGCAGCTATCGTGTGCATTGCTAGATCTCATTTGCATGTTGCTACTCTTTTTCCTCTCTCATACATCTGAGAAGTCCCTGCAAGATAAGTGGCATAAACCAGTTATGGAAAGGGAAAATAAATTAAGAGGAAATATGCAGAACAGGAAGAAAATCTTTTGATGCCCAGTGATTTCAATACTAATGTTGGAATTTTAAGAACAAATTCTGTTGTACCTCAAGACTTCCAAAAAATGCTGTCTGTTGTGTGTAAGATTAATTATGAAAAGCAATTGGAAAACATTGTTTCCTACCCTTTTAGGGAAGAATGTGAGCAATATTTGATTTTTTGTTGTATAAGCTTTGAATTGTTCAGTTGTATGGTTTGCATCAAGCTCCATTTGAGTGATCATCGTTAGTGATGATTAGTGTATAATGGTTTTGGTCCAAGATCAAAAAGAAGCCAGTAATTGCTTTCTATTTATTTATGTGGGAGTTAACGTAAATGTGTCTCTTATTCCTTTATTTTTTTTTTCTTTTGTGCTATCTTCAGATAAAATTGAGAAATCCATTTCTTCTATAGGATTAATGATGTTAATTTGCATGTTCGTTATACATTTTCAACTTCCAAAAGGGATTTCAGGCAGCTTACATTAAATGATTGCATGTAATAGACTGTGAAAATAAAAGCTGTAAAAAATGCTATACCGTTTTGAAAGAGGAAACATAATTTCACTAACTGGTGAGTCTTGGCTCTCTAGAAGAATAAGGAAATAGACTCACATAATTAGATATGAGTACATAAAAGGAAATGTATAGTTTAACGGGAGACATCTACATGTTTCTAGGTTTTAAGCAGTAACAGGCTCAGTTATTTTCTTTATCATCGAAGGTATCACGGAAGGCCAGCTGACATTTACTGAGTACTTACTGTGCTATGTTAGGAATTAAAAAGGTGAAAACCACATGGTCTGTGTCTTCAGGGGCCTCCTAGGAGACAGGACGGCAGGCTAGACTAATGAAAGTTAAAGTATATGGCGCCAGCAAGCAAGTGTTGGGGTGACAGACGACGCCCTTCACCCTTTTGACTTAAATAAGCACCTTTGGGTTTTGAAATCACCCTTTCCTCGTTGGAGCATGTTGACAACACTCCTGTTGCCTTCTCGCTTTCCTGGGCGTCTCTCCCTTCTCCCTGGGCCCATCTTTACTCATCAACTGCAGTTACTGCTCAAAATCCCCGCAGCCTAGAGTTGGTGTTACCCACCGCCACTGGCTCGTGCTTGGCATTCTAGGTGCAGTCTACCTGCTGTTCCAAATCCTGAATGTCCTGTGATGCTAGAGGTTTATGAAGGAAAGAGACCCAACAATTAATTGCCCTTCGACTAACGAACCCTTGGAATTATGTGGTTTGTTATTTTTTTCCACTCATTCGACAAGTATTTACTGAGTATTTATTAAAAGCAGCTCGTGTTTCTGCTGATAGGCACATGCTTTAGAAAGCTGTGGTAGCAATTCACTGTTACAATCGGTCTTTCATTATTTCTGCCACTAAGGTGGGGAGGACAGTGGACAAGGTTTGCTAATAACCGAGTAGACAGCTGACCTTTTCTGTGGGAAACAAGGGGATGATCCCAGAGCTATTGTATGGAGTGATATTCGTTCCTAATTCTTTGCATTTTCACAGCAGAGTGTGTCTAGTTGAGAGTACAAAAAGTTTTGAACTTCTGGAAATACCTTTTTGTATCTATCCTTATGAAAACCATGGTGTAATCATCCCTTACTGTGATTGTTGTTGTTGTTGTTGGGTGCTGTTGAGTCGTGTCCAACTCATAGCAACCCTCATAGTGTTTTCAGTGGCTGACTGTTTCAGGATTGCCTCAGGAGTGGGTTGCCAGGCCCTTCTCCCATTTTTGTGGTGCTGGGAATTGAACCCGGGACCTCAGAGACTTCAGCGCAACACTCTACCAGCTGAGCTAACTCCCAGTGCCTTACTGTGATTAGCTACTTTTATTTATTTACCTGTGATCAATTTCTGTTGGAGATTGAATCTAGGGCTTCACGTATAGTACGGACATGCTGTACCACTGAGCTACGTTCCTTGCCCTTATTTATTTATTTTTCCTGCAAATCAACTTAACAAAGGTGCAATTAAGTTGTGTGTGTGTGTGTGTGTGTGTGTGTGTGTGTGTGTGTGTGTGTGTGTAATAATGAGACTCTGGGACATTTGGTAAGAATAGAGAATTAGATATTAGATATTTGGTAGGAAATTGGAACACAGCAAAGTAGACCATAATCTCATATGTGGTTTCTAAAATGAAGCTGCCATCTTGACCATGAACTTCCTGAAAGCTTGTTGTCTTTCAGTGGGGGAAATAACACTTGGCATTCGAATTGAAAGCGTTTTCACTCAGCAGCTCGTATAGGGAGGACTGAGGGGTCTGGTAGGTCTCCACAGCATTCCTTTAACTCCCAAACTCACATACTGTGTGCTGGAAAATTGTATATCTTGGCATTCCTTGTTAGAACTTGCAGCCCATCCCTGAAAAAGCATAATCCCTGAGAGGATGTCTTGGGAGGCTAAGACAATACAGTTAAAGTGTTGGTGACTCACTGGTGATCCGGCCTACTTCTGTTGCCATTGGGCGTCATGCAGAAGTCCCGCCAAGAAGGCCAGTGGCTTTGGGGTTTGTGCACATGAGATCATCCCGTGAGGTGACACATCTGGGTTCGAGAAGAAAATACTGCGCCAGAACTTATGGATATTTTATCCTCCTTTAAATTTTTCTTCGTGTATGTTTTATATATACATATGTTAGTACACTAGTTTATGAATATAATTAGCAAATATACATCTCCGGGGATGCATTTACAGTTTTTAACTGATTCAGAAGCGCAATATTTAAAAATATGGAGACCACAGATTCCAAGGAACAAATAGCTTGTATATTTTCCACTATAAACGTAATTCTTTCATTTAGGCCTTTGATTGGAACAGGGCGACAGGGTTCTGTGTTCTCCATCACAGTCCTGAGGGGCACATATGCCATTTTTATGTAATGCAAATGCATCTACTTTGGAGATCAAATAAGGAAATAAGGAAGTTTATGGCATTTGGAGGGCAACTGCAGGGCTTACTGAGGACTATGGACTGTAGCTGTAGTAGCTGTGCATTCCCTGCTCACAGGCAGAGAAAAATGCTTCATCCTTAGGAATATGGTTCCCTGTTCCTTCTGCCTCTGTTTTTAGAACACCAGATCACTAAGCCCAAGGGGGGCTGGGGACAGGCATTTGTGGTAGTGTATGTGAGTTTGATTGGTGCTCAATAAATATTAAATGATTGGTTAGTCTAGAAATAATTATTCCTAATGCAATTCCATATATGACTTGGAACCTATAATGAAAATATAGGTGGAAAAGCCATGTTTCTACAACGGCCAAGAGATACTACTTGGCTTCAGCTGCTTCTCCAGTGCACCCAGGTACGCAGGCTTGATTATATGACACAGATAATTTGTAGTGGTGGCTGTCTTAGATTTGCATGGTGTGGAATCATTTCCTGATAGTAGCTTTTTTTTTCAATCCTAAGGATTATTATTTATTTATTTATTTATTTATTCATTTATTTATTTATTTGTGGTACTGGAGGTTGAACCCAAGGCCTCACACTTGCATGCTCTGCAAGTGCTGGACCACAGAATGGCACCCCCAGCCCATTTTTTTACTCTTTGAGACAGGGTCTTGCTAAGTTACTCAGACTGCCTCTGGTCTCGAACTTGAGATCCGCCTGCCTCCGCCTCCCAAGCCGCTGGGATTACAGATGTGTGCTACCGCGCCCGGCGATCCTAAGGATTTTTGAACCCAGCGTCTCATACATGCTAGGCAAATGCTCTACCACAGAGCTGCACCTCAACACCCTTTTTTGCTCTTTTGAAATTTTGAGACAGGGTCTCACTAAGTTGCTCAGGGTGCCTCTGGCCTCCAACTTGCAGTCTTCCTGCCTCAGCCTCCCAAGTCACTGTGTCGTTTTACTAAAGGGGTATGTTGACATAGGTCCACGTTTATGGTTATAAATAATATACCTTTGCTTTGATATTTTTTCTTTTTCTTAACAGAATTCTGCTCATGAGTTTTGGTGACAAAGGGGACAAAAGTTAACCGAGAATTTGCTATCAGAGTTTGCAGTGAGGCTGACCTGTGACTGGGCTGGTTTTGGTGAACTTTTCAGGCTGTCACTTAGCTCTGGAAGGTGGTTAATGGCATTTTAATGGCCCTCGAGAGATGTGCCAGCGATCCTCCTACCTGGTGGTTTGTAAAGCCGACCTTTCTGAGATGTTTTCTGGGCAGAAGTTCCACTTGGTGACACCCAGCAGCTTTTATCGATTCTGCAGAGTCTGCAGTTTCTTAATGCTGGCTGTCAATTCATTTCATTTAAAAAATTATGAAATTTCTTCTTCTGCTTGTGTGGATATTAAATTGCTGTAAACATGCCGCACAGTGTCAGGTACAGTGAGCACAATTTTCTGCCTGAAAAAAAATAACGTTTGTTAGTGGGTTCTTGGCTGTTCAGCAGAGCTTATAAATTTCTGTATTTCCTTCTATTTGCTACTCTCTGTTACACTCCTTATTTCTCTTGGTGACTTCCAACACATTTCTTATTTTCTGTTATATAACGAAAGAGAATTTGATTTAGATTGCTGAGTTTGAAAAATATGCCCTTTAGTTAATCATTTCTGATAGTGTTAAGAGTGGAAACTAAGGAGCTAGAGGATTTAACCAGGGACGATATAATTGAGTAAAAATGAGAGATTGAAGAAGATTTGGTGAATAAATGAATTTAGTGACCGGGGAAAGGAATGAATGATGAGATGGCCATTTTGTACATCATTTCTTGGGGGGGAAGGAGACTGGGGGTTTAGTCCAGGGTCCAGAGTATGTTTGCCAAGCGCTCTACCAGAGCAATAGCCTCACAAGTCTGTTAGATTCGTTGAATTGTGGTTAAGGAAAGTGAGTATTGGGGAGACAACAATCATGTGTAGAAGTGAGTTTTAAACTTTATTGACACTGAGGATAACCTCTGGAACCTTGGAGGATGTGTTTGAAATGCAAATGTCTGGCCACATTTTTAATCCTTGAGTTTTTGCCACAAGCCCAGGAATTTGCATTTTTCAATTGAACCACCTTAAGTGAGTCGAGAGGCAGGTGATAATGCAGATTGCTTCTAGAAATTTCCATCTCAAGAACTGTCTTGAGGAAATATTTCCAATGATTTGATCAAAAATAATGAGGAGTTGAACGTGAGCAATGTACACTGATAGGCCTGTATGGAAATATCATAATTAAACCCATTAATTTGTACACTAAAAAAGTTAATAAAAATAAAGTAACAAGTTAATGAGTATGAACTCAAAAAGTACCCAGTGGAAATGGAGAAGAAATTTGGTACTATTTATGTGAGGTTATAAAAGTCTGTGCCAGTTTTCCCTGTGCAATAGATGTGCTCGCCAGCTCCCTTCTTCCCACGCCAGCCCTCTTGTCTTAGTAGATTTGCGCTGTTCACACAAATTCTGCAGACTGCTGGACACGGTGGTGCACACCCGCAGTCCCAGCTACTCAAGAGGCTGAGATGAGATCGCTGGAGACCAGGAGCTCAAGTCCTCCCTGGGCAGCATAGTGAGACCCTATCTCAAAAATGAAACAAACACATGACAACAAAAATGCCACAGATGGGGTAATTTACAAAGAACAGACATTTATTTTCTCGAAGTTCTGAAGGCTGGGATCCAGGGTGTGCTGACAGGTTCAGTGTCCGGTGAGGCCCCTTCTCTATTTCCGTGATGGCTCCTTATTGTTGTGTCCTCTGCAGAGGCTGAACTTTTTGTGCCCACAGGATGGAAGGGATGGAACAGGAGTCCTCAAGGCCTCATCTCCTTAAAGACCCTACCCCTTAAGATCAATGCACTGGGGACTAAGTTCCAGCATGGATTTTGGAAGAGACACAGACATTCACATCGTAGCGCCTTTCCTCAGTTCTTTCAGGAAGTTTTAAAAATACAGACTCTCAGGCTTTACCTCAAGAGATTCTGATTCTGAGCGAGGCTACTGCTAGAGCCTGAACAGTTGTAACTTTCCAAAATCCCTGTGTTACTGTCTGATTCCCAGTGTGATGCTATTCAGAGATGGGGCCTTTGGGGGTGACTAGATGTGAGCGTCGAACTCTCTTCGATGAGATTCACACCATTTTAAATGAGGCTTGGGGAACACTGTGCGCTGCCTCCACCTTGCGAAGATACACACAGTGTTTTCCCCTCCCATGTGTTAGGATCCAAGAAGAGGCGCCATGTCTGAGGCAGAGGGTGAACCGTGAACAGTCACGGAGCCTGCTGGCCCCTTCATCTCGGCCTTGCCCAGACCTGTGAGCAGTACATTCATGCTGTTTATAAACTATTTAGCCTAAGATATTTTGTTACAGCTGCCTAAACAGTCGAACAAGACAGCTGTAAGCCAGGGAATATTTATCTTAGAAGTGCTGCAAATTTGGACCTTGTTAGTCTAACTCTTACTTGGGGCCTAGCTTTACTTAGTCTGAATTGACTTTTTTTCCTCTTAACTCTACCATGTTTTTGGTATAGATTAAGTTGAATCATTCAAAGCAGAATATCACACTCTTGTAATTAGAAGGAAAAAAGACCTTTAACTCACTTAAACTTGTTCCATAAAAAATGTATATTATGGAGGTAATTCTTCACCATGTATCAATAGAAATGAAGTAATTAGATCATTTGGATAGGTATAGATCGCCTGCAGCGGTAGCCCTGTGACTTCCGATCCTGTCAGATCTCGGAGGCTAAACAGGGTCAGGCCTGGTTAGTACTTGGATGGGAGACCACCTGGGAACACCAGATACTGTAGGCTTGGGAGAAGGACCTGCAACCCCCTCCCAATTTGGCATTGAAAACCCTATGAATAGCAGAGAAACACTGACAATAGTGTTTCCCCTGTTGTATGTAGGGTCACTGTGGGTCGGATACCGACCCGACGGCACCTAACAACAACAACATAGGTATAGAAATAATATGTAACTTTGTGTAGTTTTGGAACATATCTTTATTTCCTTAAGGTAAGGTATACATTTGTATATTTCTGTTTGAAAAGAATGAATTTAAGAACTGGGGAATTATTACATTGTATGTGTACATTTCTCCTGGATTAGAAAGCTTTTAATTCTGATGTATTTGCGTGATGGAGTACTATACAGTTATGAATGGTAATGTTTACAAAGTTTATAATAACCTGGAATATGTGATTTTACAATAATGATTAAAAATGTGCTGTAAAATCATGTCCTCTACTGTCACAACTATTCTTAAAAAGAAGTGGAAGGAAATAAGTTAAAAGCAAGGAGAAGTTACGCTATATGTTATTTTTGTTGGAAGGAAAAAGAGCATATTAATATTATTTTCTGCTTTTGATATGTCTTAAGTTCCTATAAGGGGTTTAGCTCATTTGGCAGAGTGCTGTGCTACATTCTGTGAGGACCTGGTTTCAGTTCCCCAGTACTGAAAAAAACAGGAGAAAGGCATGGCCATCCACTCTCAAAGCAATCCTGAAGTAATCAGCCATTGAAAACCCTGTGAGGGTCTCTGTGAGTTGAACTGGACTCCAGGGCACCTAACAGCAATGACAACATCTCTTTTGGCCTGCAGCTATACCACTGTGGCTTCTGATCTAGTCAGATCTCAGAAGCTAAGCAGGGTTGGGCCTGGTTAGTACTTGGATGGGAGACCATCCTGGGAACACCAGGTGCTGTAGGCTTGGGAGAAGGACCCAGCAACCCACTCCCAAAGAACAATCAGCCATTGAAAACCCTATGAATAGCAGAGAAACACCAACAATACTGTTTCGCCTGTTGTACATAGGGTTGCTATGAGTTGGACATTGACTCGACAGCACCTAACAACAACAAGAAGTTCCTATAACTTCATGTTACCTTAAACTACATAAAATAATTATATTTTAAGGAACTGCATGTTAAATTATCAGTTTTTCAGTATAGAAAATTAAATCACATTCATTCAAAATAAGTTACTTTAGTTTTTATTTTTATTTTTATTTTTTTGTGGTCCTGGGGTTGAATCCATGGCCTCGTGCTTGCATACTTTGCAAGTGCTGGACCATTTTTTTACTTTTTGAGACAGGGTCTCACTAAATTACTCAGACTGCCTCTGGTCTCCAACTTGTGATTCTCCTGCCTCTGCCTCCGGAGCCGCTGGGCTTACAGGAGGGCGCCACTGCGCCTAGCTCACTTTTTAATTTCTTAACTGAGATATAGAAATAGAAAAGTGACTGTTTGAAATATTACACAAACTAAAAACATTTTGTACATAACTTTGGAGCTGGTAGATTCTCTTTCGTCTGAGGATAACCTGGCATTCTGAGAATTTTCATTTAACAGATAATAATCTGTATTATAGAGACCTGCTCCAGGCAAAGTCCAGAAGCCACCTGGTTTTCCCTTTTCTGTTTCCTTCCTAGTTCTACACTCTTTAACTACAAGGCTATAAATAAGTCAAAGAATTGCAGAACAGGAGGAAACCTTTGTAATTATCTCTGGCTCCTCATTTCAGGCGAGGAACAGGAAGGCTGAAGAGGCTGGGTGTGCCTCCTCGCAGCAACTCTGCCAGTTCTCCCCACTACACCATGCCTTCCTCAGCTCTGCACTGACAATGGTAATAACACCTGTCTGGATAGACCAAAGAATATGAGAGAAAAAAAGGTGAAGAATTAAAATATAGGGAAAGGAAAGTTGTGGGCTAAAAGATTAGGTAGTGACTCTCTAGAGGCGGAATCAAGAGACGTGTTCTGCAGTTGAAGTAGGTCCGGTGCAACTTCAGATCCTGGGCCGTGAGGCCCGTGTCCTCTGGTTGCGTTCTCTACCTCAAACTCTGGCTCTAACCTGCTACGTACCACTGTTCTTCCTTAGCTCCTTGAACAACATACCTGCACTTTGCTTTTCTTCCAAAGATTTTCCCTGTGGGCTCTGCCTGGCTGTCTCCTTCAGGTTAAGATTTCAGCTTCAATATCACCTCCTCACCTTCTCCCATCACCCTTCTCAAGGGCGTGTTTTCCCTCTCATTCTCTGTTTTCCCTCTCATTGTCTGTACATAGCAACCCTATGTGCCACAGGCAAAACAGTATTGTCAGTGCTTCTCTGCCATTCACAGAGTTTTCAATGGCTGATTATTTTGGGGAGTGGGTTGCCGGGTCCTTCTCCTAAGCGTTCTTGTAAGCACTTATAATTTCTACTTTGTATTGTTTGTTTATTCATTTACATATTGTCCTGACAAGTACTGAAAATGTCTAATTGATTCATGACTGGAATGTTAGAGCTTGGCACTGCACAGGGCATACAGTAGGCCCATAACAAATATTCGCTGAAGGAATACATGAATAAAAATGATTAATTACAAATTAGTAGAATCCTGTGGAATTTAAATGTGCTTAAAGAATTTTTCTTAGCATGATCTGCTATTTTCTTTATAGAGTGAAGCATAACCGTAAGTTGTGTAAATGCTTGTCTACATCCTCCTCGTATTGGGAAAACCACGTTTGCTTTCCCTTAGTACCCTTTCTGGTAGGGACGAAGTGATAGGCTTCCGATGTAGAGGAGCAGTGGGTACCACAGGTGCACCTGATGTGTGCAGTGATCACAGCTCGGAAATATGGTGGAACCCACAGTACAAGCCCTGAAGGGAAGCCCAGAAAGTCATTAAAACAAAGATATCTGATTCAGAGATCAGAGCCAGACTATGAAACCAGAGAAGTGAAGAGTAAATAAACCCAAGCACATGGAATAGGAGAAAGTTCCCGCTGATCAGTTAGAACGGACCGTCTTGTTTACCACTTGCAGAGTGCTGGACTTGACTCTGGTTTTAAATAAATACCATGTGAACCACAGGCAAAGCTCACTTTCTACATGGAAATGAACACTTTCTGCATGGAAATTCTGGATGCCAATCTGCACCCTTTCCACAGTTTTAGGGGGTTAGAAAATTAGATGAGGATCAGAATGGCTTGTGGTTTGGATTCACAAGAGAGAGTCCGAGTCACCAAGCGCTCTCGTGCAAATTCAACTCGCATGCGCTTCTAATCTACATCTGATTTGTGTAGCTCTCTACAATGTTCGAAAGGCTGTAGATTAGAGTCAAGAATATACATCATTTGAAATCTTTAAGCTTTGGTGATTTTATATATTTAATGATTACTTACAGATTTCATAAATATGTTTTTAAATAATCTAAGAGTAAAGGAATCTGGAGAAGGAACAGTTGTTTTCTTCTTGTACTAGTCAGCTCACCTATTGCTGTGGCAGAGAAACCAACCAGAACGAACTTATGGGAGGAAATATTTACTGAGGACTCATGGTCAGAGCATCATAGTCCATAATGGTAGCAGGGCAGGTGTGGTGATGGCTGGTGGCGGGGCCCTTGGCAGATGACTTCCTCACATCTTGACATTCAGAAAGCAGAGAGTGACCAGAACCAGGGGTCCAGAGAACAGCCTCCAAAGACTCAACCGCTAGCTGAGCCCTGCCTCCCTGAGTTCCATAGCCTCCCAAACAGTATCACCAGTGGAGTACCAAACATTCAAACACGTGACCTTTGGGAGACGTTTAAGATTAAAACCATGACGCATCACTGTAAAATGTAGACCAATTAGTGAAAAGTTCTGAAAAACCATTAACTTGGAAACCCTTTGAATTGTCTTATGGTCTTCCTGCTCTGTGTAGACACGCCCTTTCCACATTGGTGACTAGCTTGGCCATAAGTTTTGCTTTGCTAGTGGAACAACAGAAAACATATTGCAAACAGAAGTTTCATAGGCACCAATGCTCTGGGGTTTGTTCTTATGGAATGTTGCTTTGAGCCCTGAGTCACCGTATAAGAAAGTTATATGGGCAGAGAGGCTTAGCTGGTCCACAGACGTTCTAGTAGCACAGCTGAGGTTCCAGACATGTGGATGAAGAAGCCACACTGAATGTTCCAGCCACTATCTTGATCAATTCTTTGATCAATTACTATTATTTTAAACTACCAGCTTTTTGTATGGTAGGTTATACAGCAGTGGATAGTGTTCAATATGTTTAAAAGTGTATCAGAGTAAGATAGCAGTATATTTTTGTTATATTTATCTCACCTCTTAATATTAGCCAGATAAATGCAAGCATATTTTCCATTAAACTAAATATGTGATAACATTAGGATTATGGCTTTACCAGTTACTGGCACTTCACTGGGGCCTGTGAAGCATAGACAAAGCTAAAAAATCACAGCCAATGGCCAAGTAACATATGGTCTACAACATACTAAACCATTATTCCACTGAGTGAGGAGAGCGGGGATTCTGATAGGCTTACCTGCTATGTCATTTTAACTAAGAACAGGATAGTTAACAATCCCTTTCCATGGTTTGTTAGCTCTGTGACGTTAAGAAAGCTATGTATTCTTTCTCATCCTCAGTTTTCCCATCTGAAAAATAGGGACAAACATTTATTAGATAAGTATTATGAAAATTAAATAACATAATACTAAGTCCCTGATATATGCAGCCATAACACCCTGGCACCCAATCTCATCAGATCTCAGATGCTAAGCAGGGTCGGGCCTGGTTAGTCGTTGGATGGGAAACCATCTGGGAATACTGGATGCTGTCGGCTTGGGAGAGGGACCCAGCAGCCCACTCCTGAAACAATCTGCCATGGAAAACCCTATGAATAGCAGAGAAGCACTGACAATAATGCCGGGCATGGCATGGTGTCAGGGAGGGTTTTGTTCTGTTCTATGTGAGGTTGCTATGTGTCAGACGCAACTCGATGGCACCGAGTAACAATGTACATATGCACGCATGATTATATGCTTTCACATGCCCATGCTCAGGCTACTCTCAGAAGAAACGCTAGGCAGCAGGCACGCTCTCCTATTTTAACGCATGTACAGATCACCTTGAAATTTTGATCACGTGCAAATTTCATTTTGGTAGGGCCTGCGAATCTGCATACTTAAGTTCCCTGTACTGCTGGGATTTGGATCACACTGAGTAGAAAGGGCCTGTGGGATGATGACATGATATCCATAGGTCTTCATATTTTGATCTCATATCTGTTCTCTACCTGTCATCTCACATCATGACTAATAGAATAATATTACTACTATTGTGCACCACAATCTGTTCTTCAGTCACACCGAATTCTGTCTTTACCCATCCATGACAGTGCTTCCCAGATTGAAAGTGATTTGTTTACATCCCCCACTCTGTCTCCTTTGTAATAAGGGTTGCGTGGGTCTTACCTGACTTGACATCACAATTAATGTTCAATAAATGTTCTTTGAATGAGTGCATGCATCTGTGCCTTTATGATTCTCATAACTGAAGAATGGACACTTTATATTTTGCCTTACCAACCAGGAGTAGTAAACATTTTCAAAATGGACCTTGTAAATGTCTGGCTATGGATCCTGGAGTTGGAAGGAGTAGCCAGGCTAGTACCCTTGATCGGTAATGAGAGAAAGATGGATGGTTCACAGACGTGAGGTAATTTAGAGAGGACAATATAGATTGGGCACAGTTAAAGATTATTTATTTTTGTGACTGTTAATGCATACCCATTTATATTATATAAGAAAATAATGGAAAACTAGATAATACTTGAAACAAAGTAAATCTTTTACGTAGGAAATGTTGAAGAAAGGGGGAATTAAGAAAAAATCTATTTTCTTTGAAAAATGAGGTTGCTATAAATTCTGTCCAAGTGAATTCATTTCTGTTTTTATATCTATATTTGTTCACTATGGTAAAGTCTGTGCTTTATTTTTCAGACTTGAAATAGCTTATGTGCAATGATCTGACCTTTAGTTATAATTACACTGACTTTAAAATGCAATTCACTATGTAACTAATTTATGTAAAAAGGGGGTGGGGAGGAGAAACTTGGCACTATGTTAAGTGGAGAATAAATTAAAAAAAGATTTTAAAATAACTTCTCTAACTGTATTAGCCCAACATTTGACTGTCTCCAGCAATATTTTTGAAACTAAATTTTCAAGTGGTACATGCATTTTGTAAGTTCATAAATATTGCAGCTACATGAAAAATATCCTTCTCTGTGTAAATTTTGAAAATCTATAGTTTTTGCTCAGATTGGCTAACGTTTTGCATTTTATTGTATGCTTCTTGACTTCAGTTGATGAGTTTTAAAATAGCTTACTTTGCGTAAATATAAGAGAATGATTTAGATTTTTTTCTAGTACATTAGCCAAGGTTAGTTTGCATGTTGATCTTAATTTTTATTACTGTTATTTCATGTAACAAACATTTGTCAAGTACCTATCACATTTTCCATTTTCTGTAGTGAATGCAGGAACATTAGGGGAAGCAATGTTACAAAACATTTTTTTTCTATGAAATATCAGGCTGGTACATATCAGGTACTACCTAATGATGGCTTTCTTGTTCAGAATAATTTAAGGGAAAACTAAACAGCAATGTGGACTAATATACTTTAGGTAAAACGAGATATTTCTCAAAATGGATATTAGCCAATTCTTGACATTACCCATTCAGCCACTACGTTGCTGCTTTTTCTTAAATCTGGGCTCCAGGAATCAAAACTGCTATCCCTAAATAAATAAACATTTATTTCATACGTTACATAGAATTTGTAATGTCCTACTGCCAAGGAACATACAAGAACCTTTGCATACCTCTGATTTTATGCCTCATTTTACTTTTATTCCTATTTGTGGCACTTGCTTTTGATGAATGTGGGCGTGATTATAAACATAACGCAGACAGTATGCTGTGCGATAGGTCCTTGAAGGCACCTAACAATAGCCACAATATATTAATAATATTGTCTAATAATTGGGTATCAAATAATTTTCTTAGCACCTTTCAGTCTAGCTTTCCATTTCATCCTTAGGTTTGCCTATCGAATTGTAGCAGCTGGTGCTTGTTATCCCTGCTTTACTGAAGCACAGAGAGGTTACATTTGCAGTCTGAGGAAGAGTATTAAAACAGATTTCCTGGCTGATGGGCCAGTGCACTCGGCACCGCTGCCCCTTGAGGAAAACGCTGTCCTCCAGTCCATAGCATCGCAAATGCATTGGTTGCTGCAGTGCGATTTCCTTTAGCTGGGGTCATTTCATCAGTTGAGATCATTTTGAGAGAAGCCCTTAGTGGAATTGCAGTCGCAAGGCTCTCGACAGTGGTCCTGACACATTTCCCAGGCCCTCGGTTTTGTCATCCTAGGCTGTCTCCAAAGATGATGTTGTTATAAACAACAAAACGCTGGAAATCAGGTCCAAGCTAGACTCTTAGTCACTGGGAACCCTAATGTAGCAAGAAACATATACATCGGACTACATTAAGGACATTCGCTAAGCAGTTCATTTACGTATATTTAAAATAATGCTGCTGGAATAATAACAATACCTATTTGTCAAGGTTGGGCATTGAGCATGTTTAAAAGAAAACTCTATTTCATATTTTAGAAATGAATGTAAAGTCGATATAGTAATTGTATTAATGATGTGGAAAGATTAGTTCTGCTTACATGTACCTATTAATTTGAGGCTTGGGAGGCATAAAGATATTTAAAGTCTACATTGTGCCCATCAGAGTAGCCAGATTGCCTAAAATCTGTATTCTCCTCACGCCACAGACTTGTTTTAAATGAACTCTGAATTTCAATTTGAAGTGTATTTGCAAACCAGTATCTATAAAAAAAGAAATGGATTTAAAGCTTGAAAACTGGGTGCTTCAGAAATGCTGAGTAAATCCAGTTCATCTTCATCTGCCAGTTGTGCCTGTTTTTAATTTTAGGCAATTACATTTGTGATTGGCTTGTATTTTGCCTTACTTTTGGAGAACCAGTGCTCCAAAGAAAGAAAAAATAAACCCACTTTTGTTCCTGCTTTATTTGCAAACCAGGTCAGACGCCCTTGATTAGCTCTCAGCTGGAGGATAATTTGAACCTTGACAGATTGAACCCAAACAGCAGGGTTTCTTTAGTCTGGCCAACAGATAGAAAAAGTAAAATAAAAGCTAATTCCAGTTCACAAGCTGTACAACAGGACTAAATAAATGTGCAACTGTTAATGAATAGTTATTTCAAATATTTACAAAAGGCTCAAGAAAAAAGAAAAGATTAGCATCTTAGGCAGCTGTTTTAAGGAAAGGCTATTAAAAATAAACATGATAAATGATGCCGAAGAGCTAATATATCTGACAGATATCAAATACACTCAGAAAGAAGTTTTAACAGGAAAGAAAAATCTATTAAGACCCTTTGGGGGATAAGAGCTGCCTTGCTTGGTGTTTTATAACAGAAATTTGTGTTCAGTCTTTTTAATTTTTTTCCTTTAATGCTCGGCCTTGAACCCAGGGCCTCACACATACCTTAGAAGTGCTCTACCACTGGGCTGCACCCCTAGCCCATTTAGTTTAGTTTTTATTTTGAGTCAGGATCTCTCTAAGTTATGCTGGCTGTCTCTGGCCTTGAACTCCCAATTCTTCTGGCTCAGCCTCCCCAGTTGCTGGGATTACAGTCATGTGCCACCACACCTGGCTTTAATTTTATTTTTTAACTCCTCAAATATTCATACAGGTATTTTATGTGGGGTTGGGATTTGGCTCAGTTGGTAGAGCACTGCTCTGTAGTCTCTGAGGTCCTGGTTTGATTCCCAGCACCGCAAAAATGGGGGGGAGGATGTGGCAATCCACTCCTGAGGCAATCCTGAAACAGTCAGCCATTGAAAACCCTATGAGGGTCGCTATGAGTTGGATACAACTCAAAGGCACCTAATGACAACCACATTATTTGATATACTGTAAAGCCATGGGTTAGTGGATATGATCACTCAAGTTGCGTCCATTGTGATCCTATTGATTTGAAACTTTTAAATTCACCCATATGTAATTTGGATCAAGACATACCATTCATTGTTATTCTGTGGTGGGGTTGCAGAGTACATGATTGCTTCTGTAAAACAGTATCATTTTAGTATGATGACAACTTTGCTAGGAAATACTGTGTAAAAGTGGAAATGATTACTGAAGCAGTGAGGGGTGGGTTCCCAGTGCTGATTGTGGGGACAGTTGATACTGCCTGAAGATGCTTGCTAAGGTTTCTACAGCCATGGCCTACTCTTAATGCACAATGCCCTTTTAACATTGAGCAGAAATTACAACAAACTATGCTTGACATATGTGGACCACTGACATTCAAAACTTACCATTCTCATTTGTAACTATTTCTTAGTACCTTGAAAGTCTGTGGAAAGAAGCAATTTTAATTTTTTGAGACTTGAATTTTTATTTGAATAGCTTATACTGAGAGGCTCACATAGAGGGTCTGAAAAGCAAACTTAGCCAGAAGTGCAGTTTGTTTATCTTAGTACAGTATCGAGTAAGTCTATTATAATTTTTTTTAGTAATAAATTATGAAGTATTTGTTTCTGTGAGGGAACTGTTACTTAAAAGAAAACTATTAGTGGTACAACATTTGTGTGTTTGGGTATTTGTGGATGATGATAACGATCTACTGCATTAATATCTGAAAATTTGTCAACATTTGTTTTGATTTAAGGTCATTTCTAACTTGGAAAGCTCATTTTTTATTCTTCTACAAGTTGTTGCTGCTGTTTTACAAGTAGCGTGGGTCATTTTGTAAGAGTTCAGAACGGACGTTCGTGTTTGCGGTGTATGCTTTTGAGGGGGCGGTGTCTTGAGGCAAATATAAAGCCATTTGGTCAAGATCTCAGCTACCAAACAGAATAGGTAGATTGTATTGTTAGAACCAAGGTATGTTTTCAGGCCAGCTTCCCAACTAATGTAGGAGTGTGGTCTTCCTTAGCCTTTTTTAAAGAAGATAAATATTACAGAGATCATACTGAAGGCAAGAAGGAATGAGGACTTCATAATCTGGCATTGGCCTATCTCTCTCCCTTCACATTTTATTCTTTTCCAGAGGAGCACTGTTTTATCAGAATCTTTGTAAATGCATTTCCTCTGTCCCCATCTAAACCGGTGTGATTGAAAGCTCCATAATTACCTGTCACCTAGAGCAGCCTTTAATCACCATTGATACATTTCATCTCACTAATGTAAAAATTAGAAAATGAGACCGAAATGACCAAAGAATAGAAAACTGGTGTCATGGGGGAGGTGAATGAGTAATAGGCAGATGAGGAGGAAAGCCAAATTTGCCCTTTGTTTGGAGCCACATGTTGCTTCTGTGTCATAAACAAGGTGATTCTTACATGGTTGTTTAATTACACTAGTTTCTCAAATCAAATCCACCCCCTTTCAACAGTTTTAGAGGGTTACAAAATCAGATGGGGATTAGAATTGCATGTGGATTGGATTCACAGTCGACTCCACCTCGAATCTAATCCTCACACTGTTCTAATCTGCATCTGATTTTTGTATCCCTCTAAAAACAATTAAAAGGGTGAGTGCCGATTAGATTCGATAACATACAGTAACTGAAATACACACATGTGCACACACATGCATATATACATGAGGGGCATTAGGATTATCCATGTCCCAAGGACAGTAGCAACGCTGTAGATATTTCTAGTGATGACTTTCCTATTCCTGCTGGGTTGAAAGGATACTAAATATCACTCACCTTTGTTTAAAAAAAAATAGTTTTGGTGAACTCCGAAAGGGTCTGCTTCTTATTTATTAGATCTGGACTCCACTGATAACACTAAATTTTCGCCCTGCCCTGCAGTTATATTAGACCCTTACACTTGCACTCCCTTTGTACTTCATCATTGTAATTTACACACTGGGTTGGTGCATTCTCCTCAAGACAGTTCGTCTTGTGCCTCCAGCTGCTCCCAATAGCCATTGTGCTGAATAAGCACTTACTTCAGTATGGCCTTGATACAATTAATGCAGGCATCTGCAGAAGCGGCCCCGGCGGCGGCAGCTGCAGTGCCTTATGGAAGCCAGCTTCTGCTTAGCATTGTGATAAAAGAACTAGTTTTGAGCTGGAAGCTAATGTTGGCTTATTTTTAGCATAAAAAGAGTTGCACCTGCCAGGGCTAGCGGAGGCTTGAGGTTTGTTGATTACACGTTCTTGTTAGTGCCATTGTTATTGGTAAAATGGGCATGATGTCATCCTTATCAAACTGAATTGGCACCCTGTAGAGTGACAAATAATTTACCCTCTGTGGTTTTATCAGCATGGGCCGTGTGTTAGAAGTGACTGGAGTGCTGAGTTTTCACAGTTGAATGCTGTGGAACTGCAGAGGTGTATGAAAATGAAAGGGATTGATACTTGTAATCAGCGTGCATAGTAATGGCCAAGGTGTAATGAAACATAAGTGCACATTTAGGGTAATTATGCTGCTACCAGGTGGGGCCCTGGGGCTTTGCCTGTATAGAAGCTGCTTGAGGTGGCGGATGTGCAGCGAAGAATACGGCAGCACCATCTGGTGCATTCTCATTTTCTCATTAATTCTTCCGTCCCCTAAGTCGGGGCTACATTGACTTTGAGCAGCACTTCATCTGTTCAGTATTTCATCTCATTTTAGCTGGGAGTTGGCTCTCCACAGTGGGACTGGTATGATGTAATTTACAATCTCAGCTATGTGAAATATATTAAAACAAATCATCTACTTGATCTTCTTCCTGAGTAACGGTAACTAGCTGTAGTAGCATTCACATGACCATCTGATTCTAAACCACTTAGCATTCTTATAGTTACTTTTTTATCCAATAGAATACCTATTTAAATTAGCCAAATGAACTTTGTCCTTCAAAATAATTTATGAAGTATGACATAGATCTAATCGAGTAAATAGTTGCTAAAATCTATTTTCTTTGGTCGCTTTTTAGCTATGTATTTTATTTCTATAGGCTGATGTTGTTTTTGCCTCAAAAATAACAAAAGCTTATTTTTCAATTAAGCTTCGTAATAAGAACATAAAGCGATGCTTGCACAGCAATATGAATATACCAAGTGCCATTGAACGTATACACTTAAGAACGGCTAAAATGATATAAAAGAAAAAAGGGAAAATATTGTTGAAGGTTGTTTATTATACAGAGAAATAAAATACTTAGAACTTCCTAAATTAATATTTTCATATAATGTTCAAAATAATACATTTAAGGCATTAAGCATGATGTCAATAGGCAGTTCGTACCTGATTGCTTTTCTTTATCAATGTGAATGTGAACATGATAAAGCATTTTGAATGATCTGTAGTATATATTCAAAGAACACCATCCGTAACCATAAAGGGCCATCCGATGGCTGACTTTCTTAGGATGTATATTTTATAACAGAGCACAGTAGATCAGAGTAATTTGGGCAGTATTCTAGAGTCTGTGATTGCATTTTACGGCCATTAGCTTAGTGACTTTGTATTCTCTTTAGTAAGTACAATATATGTGCAGCATGAATGGTTCCTTAAGTCGTTGTTAGGTGCCATCAAGTCGGTGTCCAACTCATAGTCACCCTGTATTCGGTTTCTTAATAGCTTTCTGTAAATATGAGGTATACCCTGATTAAAACCTTCCACCAAGACAGTCCCCACGTGTTTTGTCATTTAATTTCCATGAATGTCCCTAAAATGCAAAATGTGTGAGACCTATACGAGCTTCTTCCAGAAGCAGCATGAATGTTGCCAGTGATGTGGCCCCTGAGGTCCGCATTTGTCAGCACAGTGCCGCAGACATGGGAGAGCTTTTCTGTTGGCGACATCGCTGCCATGTGAATGTCACCACTGATTCCCAACCTGGTGTCTGGATATCAGGCTCCCCAAAATGTGAGAGTTAGAAACTATGTTAGTGCTTTAAAATGCCCAACTGAGAATTTCCCTCATATTTGTATTGCATAAGCCCACTAAAAGTTTAATAAAACATATCTCAGTTTTCCCTTATTTTGTTTTATTTTCTATTCCTTTTTATTCTGTTTCCTTAAATTTATTTAGAGTTGTTTTAAAACTTGTTTTAACTGACCGTGTAGAAATGCGTAGTATGGCAGTAGACAGAACAGGAGTATATCAGCAGTACTGCATTTCTTTCCAGATGTTTACTCATTTGTGTTCAAATAAATGACTAAAACATTAGAGGTTTTTTCCTCATACATTTGAGGGGGATTTGCAAGATCACCTGTCTACCAGCTGTCAGGTCACACTACTTGAGTCCTGGCTTGGCCACCAGCCAGCTATGTGACTTTGAGCGAGTGACTTTTTTTCACCTGTAACATGAAATTAATAATGCTTTCCCTTTCATACCGTGTGAGAAATCATGACAAGGTAGCCCTAGCCACTCAGTCAGTGGTCACTGCTATTACAGCTCCTCTCTATCAACAAAAGGTCCATGGTTAAAAACCCATGTATTCATACTATATTTAGGGTATTTTCACAAATAATTATGAAAAGTACAAGAATAAGTCATCATTTTATGTGTCCCAGCACTGCCCATTACTTAAGGGCAAGGATGGCTTTATACCCAGGTATACCGAGGTAATGGACAAGAAATACCAACTGACTGAAGGACATTAATTAGTTATCAGATATCTGTGAATCTCTTCTCCTGGTGAAATTTTTAAATCTATAAGATAAAATTCATAGAATTAAAAGGAGATAGATATACTAAAATATCATCATCAATACTTGAAAAGAACATTTTTGTGGTATAGTATTTATATATGCTTCTTTATCACTAAAAAAACAAGAGGTAGCTATATGGCTAATAAGCACTATACTTTCAAAGTAGTAGATGATATTTCAGGATAATCTGGAGCAACCGTAATGACATTCAAAAATATCTGTAATTTCTTATAGACAAAAATCCCAGATAATACAAATAGCTATAACTTGTTGCCTACATCCAAAATTATAGAAATGGTAAATTTTGACAAGAGAAAAGTGAATAAAAGGTATGATTTATCTTATTTTCTCATCCAAGTTGAGGCTCCCTCTTACCCTATATCTATCTATCCATGAATATCTTCAGGCTTTGTAGACCTAAGATAACCCCTGATGGAGTGTGGGTAAGTTGCAACTCGCTTTCTATACAAAAAAGGTAGAAACAACAATGATGATAAAATTAATAAATACACTTATCAACATCTAGAAAGCAATTCAGGGGCTAAAAGTATAGAGCTCTGCTGCAGAATACTTGCCTAGCATGTATGAGGTCCTGGGTTCCACCCCAAACACTGCAAAAAAAAAAAACCAGGAAGAAGAACATAATGATGGTAGACATACTCAGACCAGCAGGCTTGTGTTGCCCTGGCCCTTGACCACGACCCCCAGTTCACGGGTCCCTCACTCTTATTTATCTTGTCTTTTCATCGCTGAGACCCAAAATCCCTGAGAGAATTCAGCTTCCAGGAGGGGGTGTGTATTTTAGCTCACAATTTTGAGATGTTTCAGTCAATGGTCCCTCTGCCCCATTGCTTTCTGGCCTGCAACAAGGTAGACGTTGTGGCGGAAGCAAGTGGCAGAGGAAGCTGCTCAGCTTGTGGTGGGCGGGGAGGAAAGACAGATAGTAGAAGGGTTGGGAAGGAGGGAGGGGATGCACTCCCAACCTCCCCTTTGAGGCTCCACCTCCAGTGATCTACTTCCACCAGCTCGTCCTCAGCTCTTTAGATGCCCATCACTTCCGGTTAGCCCCAGCCACTAGGGACCAAGCTTTCCACACATGCACTTTGGGGGGACATCCAAGATTCAAACCTTAGCACCACCTCTATCAGTCCTCTTTCAGAATATTAGCTATGTCTTAGAAATTGATACCAAACGGTTCCTTGTTGCGGTTTCAGATGCACCTGATATTTTATTATCAGGACGCTGACTTCTGATGATAATTTGAAAAGGACATCTACATTTTTCCACAAGAAAATCTTATAACTTGTCAGCGTCCTGATTTTCCATGAAATTAATCATCATTCCTTGTTGAATTTACCTATCACATCTCTACACCATTCAATTAGTTTATAAACAAAACATTTGTCCCATTACTTATGGACATCAAATGCTTAAGAAGGCAATTTGCTGTGAGTTTAACTAGATGCCTAAACTAAAATCTTAAAATTCTTTTGCCTAAATGTTGTTGCTGTTGTTAGGTGCCATTGAGTCGGTGTCCAGCTCATAGCGACTCTACATACAACAAGCAAAACACTATTGTCAGTGCTTCTCTGCTATTCATAGGGTTTTCAGTGGCTGATTGTTTTTTGGGAGTGGGTTGCTGGGTCCTTATCCCAAGCAAATTTTTGCCTAAATGTTGTTGTTGTTAGGTGCCGTCGAGTCGGTATCTGACTCGTAGCAACCCTTATAGGGTTTTCAATGGCTGACTGTTTCGGGATTGCCTTGGGAGTGGGTTGCCAGGTCCTTCTTCCATTTTTGCGGTGCTGGGAATTGAACTCAGGACCTCAGAGACTGCAGCGCAGCGCTCTACCAACTGAGCTAAATCCCAGCCTTGCCTAAATGTAGACCAACCAAAAAGATTAAGCATATTCCTTAGAGATTATAGTTGTATTCTTCTAGATATCTTTAATATAGAAGGGAATAGCTACAAGATATATCATGTATCTGAGAACATATTCAAGAACTCATTGAATATGTTTTAATTTAAAATATATATTTTAAAATAGCAGTATTTATTATTCTGAAAAACCTTACTTTTCCTAATATGTTCCTTGCTGATTATCTCTTCAAAAGGTTAATTCATTATTATAGTTTTAATTACCAAAATTGTTCTCCAAACTAAGCAAAAATAACAGTTTAATAAGGATCATCAGAGTGTTAAGGAAAGATTAATTTTGCCTTTCAAGATGTCACAGGATTGTAGAGGAGGTGACCTTTAAAATGGATTCAAAAGACCTGAAGGATGGTGATATGGGAAAGGAGTAGCTTGAACAAGTACTAAAGGATGGACCTGTGTGTTCTTGTCAGGGGTCATTGTGCAGTCTGAATAGCTGGGTACATGGCAGGGTACGGTGGGATTCTTCAGGGACCAAATTGTTGAAGTCTTAGGTCCCATGCTAAAAAACCTAACCATTGTTTGGTAATTATTGAGGAAAAGAAATCAGTGTTTCCTTTTTCTTTATTAATCAGAGAGAACACATGAACAAATCTACATTTTAGCAAAGTAATTAAAGTTGTGATATGGAAAGCGATTTGAAAAGGGAAAACTGGAAACAAAGGAGATCATTGCAGCCAGTTAGATGAGTCCAGGTGAGAGATTTAAGCTTTGGAAGTGACTGTTAGAAAGGATGGACTAGAACCAAAGGATATTTTAGAGTACAGGTTTTAAAAAACTGCTGAATGAAGAGATTGGAGTTATAAATGATTGAAGTTTGAAATCTGAGGGATTGGAAGAAGTGTGTCAATGAAGGAAATAGATCAAAAAAGGAGTGGCATGTTTTAAAGAGTAATTTTAGCCTTAGACTTAGTGTACTGTTACATTCCGAAGGTTTGTGTCCCTCCAAAATTAATCTGCTGAAATCTACTCTCCAGTAAGGTTGGAGTTAAGAGGTGAGGTGCGTGGGAGGTGAGTAAACCACGAGGGCGAAGTTCTCAGGAATGGGATTGTGCTTTTAGAAAGGAGACCCAACCCTCCTTTTCCGGTATGCCATATGACTGTATGGAGAAGCTGCCATCCCTGAGGTGTGGGCCTTCACTGGGCAAAGAATCTGTCAGTACCTTGCTCTGGGATTTCTCAGCCTCCAGAACTGTAAGCACTAAGTCACTCTTGTTTATAAATTCACTCAGTCTCTGGTATTTTGTTATAGCAGCTTGAATAGACTATCACAAGTTAAAAGATTTTCTTGTGGAAAAATGTAGATGTCCTTTTCAAATTATCATCAGAAGCTCATTTATAAAGTTGAAGTTCATTCGAAGTTTTCGGAGTCAGACATTGGAGCAGAAAGCTGAAGAGGTTTTCACTGTTCTGCAGAGGTGAAATAGGCTGAGGTTTAAGAAGGCGTCATTAGATATGACGAGGAACTTGTTATCTTAAAAGCAATTTAAGCCAGGCGTGGTGGCCGACGCCTGTAATCCTAGCGGCTCAGGAGGCGGAGACAGGAGAATCCGGGGTCGCAGCTCAGTGGTCCAGCACTTGCAGAGCATGCAGGCGTGAGGCCCTGGGTTCAACCCCCAGTACCGCAAAAAAAAAAAAAAAAAAAAAAAGCAATTTAATTAGATATTCTCAGACCTTTGTATACGTAGAAATTACCTAGGAAGCTTGTCAAAAATTTAGGATTTCTTTATCACAAGTCATTATGGCTAGGGAAGGACCAGGAATTCTGCATTTATAAACACTCAGATGATGGTGATGAAGATGATAATAATCATAATGGTAGCTGATATATATTGAGTATTTATTATAAGGCAGGCAATGTTCTAAGTTAATTGTACATATAGCCATAGTCTCACATGGGTCCTTTGAGGTATGTGCTGTAATTTGCATGTTTGGCAAATGAGAAACTGAATCACAAAGAAGGTAAATAACTTTCTGCAATTCACATAGCCAAGAAATGGCAGTTCTGCAGCCTATGGTATTGATTACTCTGTAATTCCCAGGGAGTGTTGAGAATCAGTACCTTGGAGCCAGACCCCACTAAAGGGGATCTGTTGATCCAACCTCACATCCACCAAGACCCTTATTGTTAGGTGCCGTCAAGTAGGTGTCCGACTCATAGCAACCCTATGTACAACAGATGAAACACTTTTGTCAGTGCTTCTCTCTATTCATAGGGTTTTCAGTAGCTGATTTGTTTGTTGGGAGTGGGTTGCCGGGTCCTTCTCCCACGCCTACAGTAGCTGGTGTCGAGTCCATGTCCAACTAACTCATAGCGAGCCTACACACAACAGAAAAAACACTATTGTCAGCTATTTTTCTGCTATTCAGGGGGTTTTCAGTGGCAGATTGAGTTTCAGGATTGGGTTGCTGGGTCCTCCTTCCAAGCCTACAGCACCTGGTGTTCCCAGGCGGTCTCCCATCCAAGTACTGAGCAGAGCCGACCCTGCTTAGCTTCCACAATCTGACCGGATCAGATGCCGCAGTGGTAAAGCTGCAGGCCACCAAGACCCTTAGTGATAGTTTATTTCTGTGGTTGTTTTAAGAGGCATTGCTTTGTTTCCTGTTGTATTTCTTGTAGAGTTATCTTGACCTTGCTTAATTTTTAACATTCTTCAAAGTTTAAAATATGTAAGTGCCCAGGATTTTCTTAATATCTAAAAGGCTCTAGTGAATAATTGTTGGTTGATTGCAGCAAATTGAGTCACTAAGGGAGGCAAGGAAGACCAAGTACCTGCCTTGTAGAGGTTAGGGACAGTATGGCAGAGCCAGGATTCTGTGTTGAAGAAGTTTAAGAGTAGCTGTCTCAGGTGCCAAAGCTGTGGTTCGGAATCAAACATAGTGTTTTACTTAGAGTTATACTTGTTGGTACTGACTTGAAGGGCATTGGGCCTGGGATGGAGAAGTAAATGAGAGGAGTTGGAGGTGGGTCGGGGCAGATGACCAAGGTACCACAACAGCTACCTTTTATTGTCTCCAAGTATGGGAAGAGAGGAAATGATATGGTCAGTGATGAAACTGTGTGGAGGAAGCAGTGTGTTTGCATTGGGAGCTTTTTAAGCACATTCCTAGATAAGGAAAACAGAAGTAGAGAGCAGGATTTGGAATTACTGGAGAGAGGCATCTTAACTGATGGGAGAATGATCTCAAAGGAGATGGGAAAAGATGATAAGGTTAGACCAGCAGTAGGTTACTGACATTTTGGTATTCTGACTCAACAAGGAAAAGGGGAAGTTAATGTTTAAAAAAAAGGCAATTTTTTTTTTTCCTTTTCTTTTTTTCCCTTTACGGCTAAATGTTGGTGGAGTGCAGAGTAATATAGCATTTGCTTTTTCCATTATGCAACTATTACATCACTTTTGGTTATACTTCGATCAGCTCACAAAGTTTATGGAACCTTTTGACTGATATGTAGTAAAACTTGTCTGCATATATGGGTTATATTCCCCTGTTTTTCCCATGTACTCCTGAAGTTGCATCATTTATATTGAGATTATCCTCTCCCCATTTATCCCTTTACATTGTTCCTTCTCCCCTCCCCCCCAAAAGGAAATTTCTAACTGATGGGAGGTGGGTTCAAGACTTTCATAATGAATGTTCCCTAGCCTGTTAATAATTAGGTAGGAAGGTTAGTTATTCTCCATAAGAGCTAGGGATTCAAGAAGAATCATTGTATAGGACCTGGTAATTGTTTATCTTTGTAGACCTTTGAAAGGATAAATGAAAAAAAAATAAAAGAAATTCTTAAAATTTTTTATTAATCTTTCAGTATTAGGAATTGAAATATTTCACATTCGCTATTGTTCCTGAGAAGTGGGGCGGGGCCGGATGACTGATTCCAGAAGGGGGCAGCAGTGCCGTGAGCATTTGATGTGGGTCTGCTCTGTTAGCTTGGCTTTTAAAAATTAACTAGTAATGTATTTTCCGCCCCTATTGTCGTCACTGAAGAAACAAAATAGGATCAATAAAGTTATTTAATAATCTCACAATTTATTAATTGATTAGTCCCACATTACTAAACATGGCAATGGTGGAAAATACAAATACACTGAGCATTATCTTCATGTATAATAGTGCTATTCGAAACATTGTGGTATGATTTAGGCCTAATTTTGTCCAGACTCTGTGTGTGATTTGTGTAATAAGATATTCAGAACAGGCTCACCAGCTTAAGTAGATTTTAAAACGTAAACTGTGGGAATATAGACCTAATTGGGCTTGTTGAAAGACTTTCTAACATATAAACATTAATTTTTATTGAGCACGGACTGAATTGGAAAAGGCTAAATTTACATGTTAAAATAATTTGACAATCTAAGTGCAGATTCAGAATTTCTGAAAATGTAAATAAATTAAAATGTAGGCAGTGTTTTACCATCTGTAATGGATTAGCATTCCATTTTTACCAGCTACTCCTGGGGTTTTTGAAGCTGACTCAGGATCTGAACATACTGGTGGGTTGTTGCTGATGGATTTAAGAACCTGTAGTTTAAAACTGGCGGAGCCGGACTGGTGATTAGAAGACGTCTCTGCAATTTTAAGGAGCAGATTCTTCCACTTTGGGCAGGAAATAAGCGTGCACTCTCTGTGCAGATATTACCAGGCCGAGGACGAGTATGAGCTGCAAGGACCTGCTGCCAACATGGGAACCTTGAGGAGGTCGCTACTGTTGAGGGTGGATTGGTCTTTAAAGGGGAAAACAGACAAACGGAAGATTCTTTAGCAGTCGCCTTATGTAGCAGGCCTTAGGCAAAAGGCCAATATTTGTACACTGATTGGAAATTTCATTAATATTTTCTTCACTTGCATATTTTCATTTGCAAAGCTTTTATTTTGAGTATGCAGGAGATAATGATTTCTTGGAAGAAAATACATACTATTTTTGTATATATATACATATACATGTATACATACATGTATATGTGTACATATATATGTGTGCATACATATATATGCATATATACATATACATATGTATATATACATATATGTATGTATGAATGTGTGTACACACATATATGTGTGTGTGTGTGTATGTATTTTTTTTCCTGTGATAAGTCCATGTTTTTTAGCCCAGGCCAGCCTCAAGCTAATGATCCTCCAAGCCTCTGCCTCCCAAGTGCTGTGACTACAGGCATGCACCAAATGCCTGCCTAAGAATACAAATTTTGAAGTCAAGCAGGCCTAGTTTGTGAATTCAGATTATCTTGCTTTTTGGCCATAACCTTGTCAAACTCATTTTTTAAACTTTCTAAGCCTCAGTTTCCTCATCTATGAAAGAACAGCACTATCCACCTGGTAGAGTTGTTATCACGCCTTGCATTCCTCAGAAAGCCGCTTCAGCCTGATCCTGTTTCTGTGGGCCCAAAAATGTATAAATAAAGGGAGAACAACAGTAGCATCCTGTCCTGTCATTGTTACTGTGCCATTGTCACTGTGCCACTTGGAGGAACTGAGGCCTCCCTAAAGGGCAGGCTGAGGTCATAAACTGTTACGTTTTGCAATACTGTGAATGCAAGGAACGGATTGAAGGCTTTGGATTTTCTGTGTGGTAATGTTTCTGAATAATAGGGTATTCATTCCAAAGATTAGAAATTACTTTTGTAGTCTTGTGTAGTCTTGTGTATACTATACTTTTATTATTTTTCCCTTGGTATAGACTTATTAAAAGGATAACTTTTTAGTGAAAGTTTCTCTTTGCTTCACAATTGAAACAGTTGCTTACATTGTCAGTTTCTTATAAAGTCAGCATGTTCTGATTCTACAAGTAGTAACTTAGCAAGCCTAGAACTCATTGTATGATTATCAGACATTTTGTTTTCTCACCTCATGTTGATAAAGGGCACTTTTCTTTAGAGTATTTTGCTTTAGCACCTTTCATTAATTAAAATAATTACTTAAAATGTTGACCAATTCCCAGTGTGATAAATAACCCCTTTCCCCCCGGGATTGTTCTATCCCCCTTACTTCTGTATTACCAATCTTCTTACTGGAAATGAGACTTCTAAATATTAAAAATGTATGTCAGCCATAAGCAAGTAAAAACATCACATATTCAGTCAACACACTGAGTTGGCATCCAGTACATGTGAGGCACTGGAAGACAGCACTGATGGTACCATTCTAGCCTGGTGGAGCTTGTATTCTGGTAAGTGATGGAGGGACCACTATGAATGCAAGAGAACCTGTGAACGTTTACCCTGCAGCCAGGTCAGTCTTGTGATGGGGAAGACACGTGGTTAGGGAAGCTTCTCTGCTGGCAGTGATGGAAGATAGCGAACACAAATAGGTTTTTAATAGCACTTGTTACTCAGAGGTGTGAAAATAGCTGAGCTTTGGAAATAAGCACAGCGATTCTGACACCTATTTGAGCGTGCCACACCCAAGACTTTGTCACCTAAATCTTGACGTGGCTTAAGGAATTTTTAGCTTAGTACCTTGCAGACCTCATTGGAGTTTTTGCATCCTCTTCGTCCATCATCACCGTCCTGTTTCTGTCATCCCAGGGTCTTCGGGTGTCCTCCCTGGCTGACCAGCCTGGGATCTGGTCACCGTGCAGGCCAGCCTGAGCTCGCTGCCCTGGGGCTGACGCTTGTGTCACCGACTCGCCAGTGACTCACCGCCTCCCGCCTGGCTGATCCTCACCCCGCCACCTCAGCTGTGGCTCAGTGTGAACTCAGGGAACCTGTCAGCTCCGTGTGCATTTCCAACTGTTGCTCATCTGCACGTGATTCATGACTTGCTCCTTTTAACTGCTAATTTAACTTGCTAATTTTAACTGTGTACATTAGAGTCACTGTTAGTAGAGCCTTCCATCTCCCAGAAGCTTCTGGAAAGAGCAGACTCTCTTACCCTCTCTTGACTTGTCCCTCGAGTGTTCGAAGTGTCTGTTGAGCTGGGAAGTTTCTCTTGGGGGGAGCACTGGCTGAAGCATGTGCAAGGTTTAATCTCTAGCACTACCCCCTCAAAAAAGAACGAAAAAGTAAAAGAGAAAGAGAAACAAGTGCCTGTAGTTGATTTGTGTGGTTATAACCATAGTTCCTTAGGCTGGAAGCCTGTCCCCTGGTGGCCGGCATTTCCAGCTTTACCCCTCCCCCCGACTTCCACTGCTCCCATGAAACAGCCCCTTAGACTTTTCTGTTTGTGTCTCAAGCTTTTCCTACCAAGATGATGGCTCTTTGCTGACCCTGTTTCTTTTCTTCACACTGAACTCAAAATTGCTACGGTGGTTTTGGAATTTGCCCTAATTTCTCCAGAAACAGTCTCTCCCATCTTGGCACTATTGTATATTTAGTGATATTTTTCTTTTTCCACTTTGCAATTTAGTTATTGGTATTCTGTCTTATGACCTCAATTAGATGGTAAGATATTTTTATCCATATCCCATAGAGCGAATTTTGATAGTGGAGTGGAATGGGGACACACACTTGAGATAGTAACTAAGAACAGCAAGATCAAATGCCTTTCTAATGTGCTTTTCTCCACCAAGAATCTCCCTCTCCCCTGCGGGCTTTGATCTGTGGCAGGCCTTTCAGTGCACACCTACCACAGAACCGGCCCTGCCCTTGCCCCTGTATACAGCACTATTGTCCCGGACTCCTTCAGGTGTTAAATAAATCAATAAATCTCCAAAGCTTACCATAGCAGCTATATCAGATTTTACATAAATTTCCCCCATTAGTGATTGTTCCAGTACTAAGGGGTTAGGGAAGTATGGGCAGATGCTCGGGTGAGTCTCTCTTCATTTCTGTGGTCCAGAAAATCTCTGGTACCCTCTACAAAGCCAAGCTTCCTGAAAGGGGCAAAGACCCTTCAGTCACATCACATGGTGTTGTTCAAAAGTAGAGCTCACCTCTTGGGTTCAAAACTGCTCTGATGTAGGGAAAACAAACAAACAAACAACAACAAAAATAAACCCCACTCTAAATAAATAATACTTTGTGTCTGTTTTTCACCAGCCACTTGAATAATTTCTCTGGCATTTAACTTTCAAAACAACCTTTTTGAGTGATCATCCTTCCCACTTTGACAGATAAAGAAACAGAGTTCAAAGATTCATTCAGACAGCAAAAATGTATATCCCGGGGTCAGGCTTACTGTTGTCCCTGGCTGGTATTTTGAAATTTAAGCTTCGTTCCCCTTTGATACTTGATATCAACAAATTCCTTCCTCTCCCTCTTGAGTTTCCTAGATCTCTTGCTACAGACCTCCTTTGACCTTCTTTCCCTCCCTGATTCTAAAAATCACCCCTGATTCCCTGGACTTCTGATTCCTAGTCTTTGCAGTGACCCAGGCCATTAGCTGCCCACACCTGGGAGTAGTACTGAGCCAGAAGATTCAACCGCCCATACAGGAAGTTGGCCAAGTTTTAAAAACGGAGGCTTTTCCTTGTAGTCAATTAAAGATTTACTCTGCCTGTTTTCTAACTATAATACAGAGTTTCGATAGTAATGATCTTCCCGTTTTCAACCTTTCTTCATTTTCTGTTTCTTGGTATTTTAAACTTTTATGCCCCTTCCTCATTTTCCTACCTCTCTCGTGGTTGTAGGGAGCATGGTCTCCCATGTTCCTGTCCTTACCATCTTATCAGAAAATCATGCTTTGTTGATCATCATAGTAGGTGTTTGACTGTCTTAGAGGTTGGGGCTTTAACAGTTAAATGAGTTTTTAAAAATATTTTTTGTGAATAAATTCTGCCTTCCACATCTCACACACACACACACACACACACACACACACACGCACGCACGCACGCGCGCGCCCCAACGGGCATATTATACTGGCGTTTCTGTAAGTAATTCCCTTGTGAGTCAACATGAAGATGTTTGCCAACACTTCTAAAGTACTTAGAGTAGGAATGCAAGGTAATAACAAGTACTTCTACATATTTTTTCCTATGGTTTTATTTTATGTATTTATTTTTTAGCCCTATCAAAGAAACGAAGTCCTTCTAGTTTGTGTAATTTTTAAATACGTAATCAAAATACTCTAATGCATCATCATTTAGGTACTATGCCTGCAGCTGTACCACTGTGGCATCTGATCCCTTCAGATCTTGGAAGCTAAGCAGGGTCAGGCCTGGTTAGTACCTGGATGGGAGACCGCCTGGGAACACCAGGTGCTGTAGGCTTGGGAGAAGGACCCGGCAACCCACCCCCAAAAATCAATCAGCCATTGAAAACCCTTTGAATAGCATAGAAACACTGACAGTAGTGTTTCACCTGTTGTATGTAGAGTTGCTGAGTTGGACACCAACTCAACAACACCTAACAACAACAAACAATATAGATACTATGTATAAGAGTATATTTGTATATGATCCTTTCTGTTATTCATTTCTCTGTGAGATTTTTCTCATCAATACACAGAGCCTCTTGAATTTATAGATAATGTGAACCTGGAATCATATTTGAAAGTTGATTATCTTAAATTTAAGTTATCAACTTTTGTGTTATAAAAGTGTGTCAGGATTGCTAAGTAAGTTCCCATAAGGAAAAATACATACTTCTTATTATTAGTTTGCCTGCAGCCATAACCCTCTGGCATCCAGTCTCATCAGATCTCAGAAGCTAAGCAGGGTTAGGACTGGTTAGCACTTGGATGGGAAACCACTTGGAAACACCAGGTGCTGTAGGCTTGGGAGAAGGACTAAGGAGTCCAACCCAAAAAACAATCAGCTATTGAAAACCCTGTGAATAGCAGAGAGGCACTGACATAGTACTGGGCATGGCACAGTTTTAGGGAGTGTTTCTTTCTATTGTACATAGGGTTACTATGAGTCAGACTCAATTCGATAGCACCTAACAACATTACTGGTTCATACCTAATTGAACAACTCAGCAGGTAAAAGAATGTTCACAGGTAACTGGGTGGATGGGTTGAGGGGCTTCCTGGACAAGGCACCCTCAGCTCTCTGAAGACATGAGGGGTCATCCAGGCATCTTCTTTTCCCACTATGCCATTTGCACTTAACTCTATCCATCTGGATCTTCAAGATGGAGACACATGTAAAGATGGGAAAGCTGATATGGATCTAATACATTGTCTGTCCACATAGCTCGGCATTTTCCTCATCACTGTTCATTAAGTACACTAGGGATTCTCTGACTGTCACCCCCAAACCAATAGTATCAGCATCTTGGTTCTCAAACTTCATGGCACATGCCAGGCACCTGATGCATTTGTGAAAAACCAAGATTGCTGGGTTCTCCCCCCATCCAGAATTTATGATTTGGTAGGTCTTGAGATAAGCTTAAGGATTTGAATTTCTTTCAAGTTCCAAGATGATAATGATGCTGCTGGTCCAATATCACAGTTTAAGAAATAGAGCCATTGCCAGGCGAGGTGGTGCATGCCTGTAATCCCAGTGATCTGGGAAGTGGAAGCAGGAGGACCTCAAGTTTGAGGCCAGAGGCAGTCTGTGCAAATAAGTGAGACCCTGCCTCAAAATAAAGTATCAAAAAAGAAAAAAGGTCCGGGGTTCCACCTCTGCAGTAGAATGTTTGCAAAGAATGCACAAGGCCCTGGGTTTGGCCCCCTAGTACCACTTACATACACACACACACACACACACACACACACAGGTGGTTTATGATCCCCTGTTTGCCATATATATTCATAAGCACATATTCTGTATATATGATATCTAAATGGATAAAGTTTCATTTTTATTCTGAATCCTATACATATTATTGAGAATTTATTTTTAGCTCACTTTTTTGTGAATGAACTCATATTTTCTAGCTTGATCACTTGTAGATGGGGAGGCTATTGATTTTGCTACCTTTATCTAGATGTTTTGGGAGAAGGGCCTGGCAATCCACTCCCAAGGCAATCCCGAAATAGCCATTGAAAACCCTATGAGGGTGGATATGAGTCGGATACCTACTCTACAGCACCTAACAACAACAACAACAACATCTAGATGTTTGATTAAACTTTCTTATTAATTATTAATCTTAAAGCTTTTCAGTTGATTCTTTGGGGCTACTAGGGAAATAGTTACATTATTTCTTTTTTTCTCTTTGCTTTCCGTTTGTTCCTAAAACAGCTGGCCACTGGTTGTATGGTGTTTTTGAGCATTGAAATGTGGCTGGTAAAACTGGGCATCTGAATACTTTATTTAAGTTTAATTAATTAAAAAACAGTCACATGTGGCTAGCATCAGCTGTAGTTAATAATGTGCTTGCTAAAGTATTTGAGGTGAAGTGTACTAACGTCTGGGTCTTGCTCTGAAATACAAAAAAAGAAAAGATGAATAGTTATGGGGTAAAGCAAGAGTAATACAGTGTCCATTGTAGAATCTAGATGTAGGGTTGAAGGTAAAATTATTTCAACTTTTTCTTCATATTAAAATGTTTCAAAATGATAGGAGGAAACCTTTCAACAGATTTCAATGAAAAAATAATGAGAACCAGTAATGTTCAAAACCAGATGGCTTCACTGGTGAAATTCTACCAAATGTTTAAAGAATTAATACCAGTCCTCCTCAAATTCATCCAAAATACAGAAGAGGAGGGATTGTTTTTTAACTCACTCACTGAGCCAGCTAGAAAAAGACAACAGAGGAAAAGAAAACTATTATGTCCCTTATGAATCCCCATGCAAAATCCTCAGCTAAAAATAGTAGCAAATCAAACACAACAGCATAATACAAGGATTACATGCCTTTATCAAGTGGAATTTATTCTAGCCATGCAAAGGTGGTTCAATATAAGAAACATAAATCAACTGGATGCCATGGCACATGCCTGTGATCCCAGCTAACTTGGGAGGCTGAGGCAGGAGAATCTCAGGTTCAAGGCCAGAAATAATCTATACAATTCAGTGAAACCATGTCTCAAGATAAAGAAAGAAAGAAAGAAAGAAAGAGGCCAAGGGGATGAAGGTGAGGCTTAGTGGTAGAGCACTTCCCTTGCATACGTGAGCCTCTGGCTTCAACCACCCAGTACTGCCAAGAGAAAAAAAAAAAGCAGTGTAATATACCATATTAAAATAACAAAGGGAAAAGGTAATCATCTAAATCTAGAAATGGCATTTGGTAAAATCCAACTTCTCAGCCTGATAAAAACATTTAAAGAAAAACTGTAAATAGGAGGTAACTTCCTCAACATGATAGAGGACGTTTCTTAAAATCTTATAAGTGTCATGAGACTCATTGGATAAAATCTGAAGGAAAGCTTTCCTGCTGAGATCAGGAACAAGAGTTCTCATTTTCCAGTTTTTTGAACATGGTAGTGGAATTTCTAATCACAGAAAGTAGACTAGAAGATGAAGTGAAGTATATCCAAGATGGAAAGACAAAATAAAACTATCCCTGTTCAGAGATAACACACACACACACACACACACACATACATACATATACATATGTATACACACACATATACATATACATATGTATACACACACACATATATTTTACAAGAAAGCTTGTAAAGATAAGAAATTAGTTTAGCAAAGTTGTCGGTTATAAGAGCAATACATAAAAATCCATCAGGTTTCTGTCCACCAGCCATGGACAATATGAAAGGGCAATTTTCTAAGAACTCAATTTCATTTCCAACAGCAAAAGAGTAAAATGCCTCAGAGTAAGTATAACCAAGGAGCGGAAAATATGTAGATTGAAACTATAGAAAATTACTGGAGATATTAAAAGGCACCAAAATACAGACATTCCTGTTCACCAGTGGGGAACTCAGTATTGTTAAGATGTCCATGCCACTGTGAGTATTCTATAGATTCAGTCCTATCCATGACAGTATTCTAACAGATATTTTTTACAGTCAGAGAATGACTTCAAGTTCATGTGCAAGTTCAAGAGCCCTGAATAGCTGAAACAATCTATAAAAGATCAGAACTGGTGGACTTATATGTCCCAATTTCAAAACTTACTGCAGAGCTATAGTAATCAAAATAGTGTGATACTTGCATTGATCAATGGAATGGATTTGAGAGTCCATAATTAAACCCATACATCTATGGCTAGTTAATTTTTGACAAGAACACAAAGTCCATTCAATGGGAAAAGATGTTTTTCTCACCAAATGCCACAGGGACAACTGGTTTTCCACATATAAAAGAATGATATTAAATTCCTTCCTTTCCCACATATAAAAAATTGGCCACTGACTAAAATCTCAGAGTTAAAATAATAATCCACTTTGAAGAAAACATAGGAGTAAATCTCTTTGGCATTAGATTTAGCAGTCCATTATTAGATATGTCACTGCATGCATAGGCAACAAAAGAAAAAGCAAACTGAACTTCATCATAATTTAAAAGTGCCATGCATTGAAAGTCATTATCAAGAAACTGAAAATACTCTTTACAGAATGGGAAGAAACATTTGCAAACCATAATTTTAATGATAGTACAATATCCAGAATATGTGAAACCAACTAATTAACCATCCCACGCTCCTACAATTCAATGATAAGACAACCTGGTTAGAAATGGGCAATGAGTGTGAATAAGCATTTATCAAGAGAGAGAGAGAGAGAGAGAGAGAGAGAGAGAGAGAGAGAGAGAGAAGAAGCTTGGTGCTGTGGTACACATTGGTAATCTCAGTTACTCAGGAGGCTGAGGCAAGAGGGTTGCAGGTGTGAGACCAGAAGCAGTCTGTACAACTTTTGAGACCCTGTCTCAAAAATAAAAAAAGAGGCTGTGGGTGCAGCTGAGTGGTGGATCACTTGACTCTCATGTGCAAGGCCCTGCATTCAACCCTTACCACTGCTAGGAAAAAAAAGATAACAAAAAGGTGCTCGAAACGTCATTTGTCATTATCAGGAAACAAACCAAAACCACAGTGAAAGGCTCTCTGTGTTAGTTTTTGTCAGGGTGACAGAATGCCTGAGAAGAACAACTTAAAGGAGGAAAGGTTTATTTTAGCTCAGTGTTTCAGATGGTCCAGTCCGTGCGCAGCTGGATCCATTGTTTGTGGGCCTGCGTGGAGGCAGGATCTCATGGCCGAGGGCAGAGGAGTGTTGTGGAAGAAAAAGCCGAGGGAGGGGGCAGGCTGGGGAGAAGACAGACTTTTCAAAGGCATGTGTCTAGTGACCTAATTCTCCCACCCAGGCCTCACCCTCCACAGTTCCACCACACCCAATAGTCCATTCAGTTATGAATCCATCAATGTGTTATCTGTTGGTTAGGTCAGAGCCCCCGATCTAGTCACTTTCAAAAAGCCCCACCTCTGAACATCACCTTGGAGAAACAAAGCTTTTAACAAATGAGCATTCTGGGAGGCCATTTTATATCTACACCATTATGGCCTTCACATCTGCTTAGCAATATAATAGTAATAATAATACAATAAACAATAATAACGGAAAATAACGGTTGGTGAAGATGTGGAGAAATTAGAACTATGTACATTGCTACTGAGGATGTAAAGTGGTACAGTTTTTGTGAAATTAATTTGTCATTCCCCCAGAAGTTACAAATAGAATAAACATATCTGAACCATTTCACTTCTGGGTGTATATACTCAGAATAATGAAACAGGGACTCAGTCAAACTCTCATATCCCCAAGTTCATTGCAGCATTATTCACAATAGCCAAAAGTTGGTGAAACCCAAGTGTTAATCAACAGACAAAATTTCATATGTATACAAAATTTAGTATTATTTAGCAACTCAGGAATGAAGTTATTACATACACGATAGTATTATAAACCCTGAAAATGTTACGCTAAGTGAAGTAAGCCAAACACAAAAGAACAAACATTATAGGATTTCACTTTTTTGAAATATCTAGGATAGAGAAATTGATAGAGACAGAAAGTAGGTTAGTGTTTACCAGGGGCTGGTTAAGGAGGGGAATGAGGAGTTATTGCTTAATGGATACAGAATTTCTATTCTGGGGTGTCAAAATATGCTGGATGAAATGGGGTTAGTTGCACAATATTGTGAATAAATTATAAATGTCACCAAAATGCAAAATTTAAAATCAAAATCACTGTTAAAAATGAATAGGAAAGTCATAGTCTGGGAGAAAATATTCACGGTACATTTCTTTAGCAAAGTATTGAGATCCAGGATACAAAGAATTCTTGCAACTTAATAGTAAAGACAAACAGGTGAATTTTAAAATAGGCAAAATACTTGGACCGATATTTCACAGAAGAAGATATGAATGACAGAGCAGTACATTAAGAGTGTTCAGCTTCCTGAGTCATGAGAGAAATGCAAATTCAAATTACACTGAAGATACTGCTATATATTTAGTGCAGCCTCCACCGTTTAAAAGATTGGCAATACCCAGTACCGTCAGTTAGCAGGCGTGGGACTTGTGGGATTTTCACTCTCACATGTTGTTGCTGCGCACTGAGGTTTCTAACCCCTTTGGACAAAGGTCTGTTGCTTGTAAAAGTAGACACTTGTCCTGTGAGCCAGTCATCCTACTCATTTACTAAAAAGAAATTTCAGAAAGGTCATTAAAAAGACTTGCACAAGATAATTTATCATCATTTTATTCATGATGGCAAGAAGTTGGAAACAGTCTGTGTGACCATCAACACAAGAACAGGGAAAGTTGAGTTTATTCACAAAATTGAATATTAGTCAATAATCGAAAGGAACGAACTACTGAATTAACCAATAGCAGGGATTTCTCTCCACAGTGTCATGTCATGTGACAGAAGCATCACACGCATGTGTTCACCAACACACATGACAGGCTTCCATTCACATGAGTATCTCAAACACACAAACTCACCTATGGTGGGAAAAAAAAATCCGATTATTTGTTGCCTCCAGGCATTGAGGAGGGAGAGATTTATGATAATATTCATGGGTCACTTTGCATAGGAATGGTGCTGCTGTTGTTGTTAGGTGCTGTCCAGTCAGTGTTCTACTCATAGCAACCCTGTGTACAACAGGCGAAACACTATTGTCAGTGCTTCTCTGCTATTCACGGGGTTTTCAATGGTTGATTTTTTGGGGGGACTGGGTTGTCGGGTCCTTCTTCCAAGTCTACAGCACCTGGTGTTCCCAGGTGGTCTCCCACCCAAGTACTAACCAGGCCTGACCCTGCTTAGCTGCCGAGATCTGATGGGATCGGATGCCACAGGGCTACGGCTGCAGGTGTACAGGAATGGTACCGTCCTGTTTCTTGAGAGTAGTTTGTTTGAGTTACACAGGTGTATACATTTGTCAGAACTCAAGATCCGTGCATTTTTTAATGTAAATTTTGCATCAAATGAAAAACTAGTTAATGATATGAGGAAGAAAAGTAATCCTGGGCAGTTAGCCTGATGTTTTGCAGTGTCCTCACCATGCACGGTATACCTAGTGTTGTAAGCTACATCATGATGTTTCTTCTTGCCTTATTGTCAACTTGTAGACTCGAAGCAATAAGCGCAGATAGTAGTTGATTTTTGGCGATACTTGGGCATTGAACCCAGGGACTCACACATACTTTGGCAAGTGCTTTGGGCTGCATGCCCAGCCCATTCCTTCTTATTTGAGTCACAGTTTTACTAAGTTTACATAGGCTGCCTGTGGTCTTCAACTTAGGATGCCCCTGGCTCTGCTTCTCGAGTCCCTGGGGTTACAGTGTTCACCACCACGCCTGGCCACAGACAGTGCTTCTGGCGATTGTCTTTCCCTAGCACTTCCCCTCTAATGATGACATTTCTGGAACACTGTAGTTGTGAAGAAAAAACAAGCTCAGCAATAGATATACGCGAAGGACTAGATAATTCAATATATTCACTGCAGATAATTGAATCTATTTCCAGGAGAGCAAAAGCACTTATAAAATTGTATTTTTCTATTACTAACATTTGTAATTTCAAGCAGTCCAATGGGAAATAAATGTAGTTGTTCTCAGCACCTTGTGGTGACACTCAGAGTTTTCTCTTGTGAGTTCTCTCGAGTTTCTTTACTATTCTTAAAATGAGAGTCACCCAGAGTATTGGTTCTTAGTTTTCTATATTTATCCCCTGGAAGTTCTGCCTCAGTGAGTCCGGGATAGCACTAGTCTTTTTAACAAATGCACAGGTGATTCACAACTAATTGCCTGGCAAACATTGCATCCAGAGCCTACGTAAAGGTACCAGACGTTTTCTCTTGTCACAACCAGGAGTTGATGACCTCAGCATAATGAAAACGTGATGGTGACTTAAGGCTGTTGAAATTTATTAAGTAAATCTTGATGTGCAGACCTTATATGGATTTTTATTCAAAGGAACTTAAAAATGGATGATTACAATCACAAATAGAGTACAGATGTTTTTTGAAATCATTTTCAACCTTTTTAGGTGTGGTGGTAATGAAATATCTTTGGACGAAAAGACGTATCTGAGACTTGTCTCAGAATCCCCGGGGGAGGACGTGAATAGCTAGCCATGGGTTGGTATTTGTTGAAGCTGGCTGATAAATCCATGAGGATTCAGTACAATCTAGTGTCTGATTGTATGTATGTTTGGAATTTTCCATATTAAAAAGTTACAGCAGAGCTGGGATTATAACTCAATGGTGGAGTGCTTGCCTAACATGTGTGAGGCCCTGGGTTTAAACCTTAGCACTGGGGAAAAAAGTTAAAATATGTGTAAAACAAGTGTTCATGACTCTCTTCATCTACCCTACTACCTCCAGAATCAATAAAGCAGATCTCACTTTAGGATTGATTCTTTTTACAGAGTGAGTTTTTCGTTTGCCTAGTTTTTGTTTTTAAACCTTGTACTAACTGTCCTTTCGCACCTTGGAGTAAAATTTTTCCCAGCTATTTTCCGACAAGGCTTTTCTAGACAAACTAAACTTTCTGGAAGCAGTTGGTTGCCTCATGCATCTGTCAATAGTTTGATCAGATTGGCTCGATTGAATGAATTAAACTGAGGCACCGTCAAGTGGGTGAGAACCTCCGAGAGGCCCGCTCAGCATCTGCTGCTTGTGACAGGCTCACAGAGGTCCCTTCTCCTGCCTGGCCTGCATTGAATCTGAGGGAGCAGGTGCAGCGTCCTCTGAGCCGTCCGTGTTGCACCTGCGTCCCCTCAGGTGAGTAGAAACAGCTGTTGGAAGCAGCGTCGCCCTGCCCTGTAGGTGGGTTTGGAATGATCCCAAATATGCAGCTCTCTGTGCCGCCTCACTTTTGATAGTTGATATTTCTGACTTCACAGAAGAAGCGCATTAGGACATCTTAATAACACACTGAATTCTTTGGGATTTTGAGTGGAGTCAGAAAGATAATTGTGATTCATTGAAGCTGCTGCACTGAATGCAGTTGACAGCCAGCCTGCTGCCATGAGGTATTTGCTGGCCTTTTGCTTGCCTGGGAGCAAAAGAACAATAGGGTTCATTGTGTCTGGCTCCCCCCACCGTATATAACTACACGTTTACTGGCATATTCAGTTCAGATCTTATTCCTGTAGCAGCTGCTTTTCAGTACTCATGATAAAGAGCAGAGGATATAGGTCTAACCATGCTGCTGCTGTAGTTATGTGCCGTTGAGTTGTGTCCAACTCATAGCAACCCTTATAGGGTTTTCAATGGCTGATTGTTTTGGGATCACCATGAGAGTGGATTGCCATGTCCTTCTCCCATTTTTGCGGTGCTGGGAACCGAACTTGGGACCTCAGAGACTGCAGAATGGTGCTCTACCAACTGAGCTAAATCCCAGCCCCAGGTCTAACCATGGAGGCAGGGATAATATCACTTTTATAGTGTGTTTGCCTCATTTTTGTGCTAGATATAGCTACACTTATCTATATAGTTTCCCAAGTTTTCTGTCTAACTATGTGGAATATCTAATAGTTAAATACTTGACTTCTAGTGTCAGGTGAAGCATTTTCTCCTGTTTGCAAAGTCTGTGTGAGTTGGGATGAGATTTACCGTCAGTATCATCAGTTGTTTGTTCTAAAACTGAAGATAAAAACGAACAAACTTCCATAGAGATGTGGCAGGGATCAAATGAAAAACGCATGCAAAGGGCTCCTCATAGGGTTAGGCATGCACTAAGTACTCAACTCCTCATTGTGATTGCTATTACCATTAGTGATAGTGGTATAGTAGAAGGTGAGCAGAAAGATTGGGTATTAGCGCTGTGGATGTTCCTTACTAGAACAGAAACAACATTATTTCATGCTAATATGGTGCTTGTCACAGCATTCAAGTGGTGTAACTAGAAATGAAATCACAAATACATAGAAAAAGAATATGTTTTAAACTTCTGGACATGTAATTGGGTGCAAAGTACCTTTTAATCAAAGGGAGAATGGAATTGTCAAGGGCGTTGGGAGTTTGTTTGCTTACTGGCTGCATACTAAATATGTAAAATGTTGTTTGGGAGTCAGTCTGATGTAGTAATTTCTAGTTTAGTATATTTTGGATCTCAACCATTTGATTCTTTAAAAAAAATACCTAGCTGAAGTCAGGTGCATTTGTGCATGCTTGCAATCCTAGCGACTCCAGAGACAGAGGCAGGAGGATCGCAAGTTCCAAGCCAGAGGCAAACTGTGTAATTTACCAAGACCCTGACTCAATTTAAAAAAGAAAAACAAATTAGCCGAACTGTTTTTAATCAGGTCGTGTCCGGAAAATGAATATATTTAACACAAGTTATTTTTTCTTGCCATGCCATTGGGGTGACCTCCATAAATAAACAGTGCTAAGCCTAGTAGCATGAGAGATTCTTTGCTATACCTTTAAGCCTACGATACATAATTTTAAAAACTCTCAAATTTGTGCTGCTTTATTTTTTTAGAGAAGCTTGAGTGGTCCTCTTCTTTAAGAAGGCTGCTCTTCTGCCTCATAGACCTTTCCATGGGGAATGTGTGAAGAAGGTCTTTTTCGTTTAAATGGTACAGCCACAGTAGATGTCCCCACACTGATAGAGATCACCATTATTTAAATTTTTATTCTAAGTTATGTGCTTTTAAATCCTTGTTTGGGGCAAATAAAAACCTATAAAATAAGTACAGTAATGTAGGCAACACTGGTGAATTTTCCAGAAAATTAGTAAGTGTTTACTTTTGTCCTATGTTCTTTAGAGGTCCCCTCCCCCCCAGCTATCTGGGGATTGACCCAGAGCTTCACACAGCTTTCTAAGAGCTCTCTCACTGGGCTGCCCCCTCAGCCCACTTTTTCATTTTTTATTTTGGAATCAGTGTCTTGCTAAATTACCCAGACTGCCTCTGGCCTTGAACTCAAAATCCTCATGCCTCTGCCCCCCAAGTACCCAGGATAACCTATGTGTCACACTATGCCCAACTTTCTTTTGTATTTTTTCCAAAAAATAATATATTACAGATAAAGTTGCAGTTCCCTACCAAGTTCCTTTTACTTGATTCTCTACCAGAACTGACTGACTGCAGGAATTTGGTTGTGTATCTTTTCTGTGTGTGTGTGGCGGGGGGAATGTAAATGTGTAATATTAAAAAATAATTTTTTACTCAGAATATTTTTCAGCTTTGCTGTTTTCACTGTTTTATTTCGTATGTCTATCTGTGTTGGCCCACTGATCTGTTTCACTCATTTCAACTGCCGTATAGTATTCCATTATGTTAATTTATAACTTAGTCATTCATCTGGCAGTGGAAATTTGGGTTGTCACACATTACAAACAGTGGCATTGCAATGAACATTCTTGTATTTACTTCCTTTTATACACTCGTGAGAATTACTTCAGGATACATAACCTGTAAATAAAATTTCAGGATAATGACTATGCCTACTTTCAACTTTGCTGGGTATTAGCTCCATGTTCTCCTAGCTAGTTGTGTGAATTTCCAGTTTCCCATATCTTTACTTAGATATTCGTTTTTAGAACATAATTTAAATGTCTATCAGAAGATTGTATGTAAATGCCTTATATCCTGGTGGATAGATGATAGGTATAGGTGCATTCATTCAATAGGTATGTATCACCACTGCGGTGATAATTGTCATTAGGAGATTTCAGAATTTTCAAGTAACATCTAAGGTTAACAGCTGGGAGAAAGCTGTCATGCCTCCATCTCTTGAGCGTTGTTAAGCTGCCACTGTTTATAACCATTCCTGGAAAGAATGGAATGGCTTCTCATGATGACCTGTCCTACCTGCAAGCACTGTCCTGCTGTAACACACACTTGGACGCATGATTGCCCATGAAAATATGCAGATTTTAGTAGTTACTGCCTAAAGTTATGTTGCTTAACATCATTGAAGCCACAAAAATGGAAAAAAAAAAATATCATTCTGGGCAGTGACCGAAAGGAAACACTAACATAAAAATAAAGGAATTGAGATAGGAAGTAGCTTTTTTATTTTAAAATTGTTCTATGAAATTGAAAATGATGTGGAAGACAACGGCTAAGAAAATATTGTTAAAAACAAATTAGTAGGGACATTTGTGTATATCCATTTGCCACAAAATACGTAATTTTATAATTGGTGAGAGAAGCGTTTTTCATTGATAAATAAAAGAGTAAGAAATATTGTAATTAATTTTTTGCAGTACTCAGTGTCTTGCATGTGCTTTGCAAGTGCTCTACCACCGAGCTGAACCCTCAGCCCCCCTTTAAAATTTTTTTAATCTTGAGACAGGGTCTTCTGAGTTCTGGGGGCTGCCTCTGACCTCGAACTCATGATCCTCCTGCCTCTGCCTCCTGAGTCACTGGAATGACAGGCATGAGCCACTGCACAAAGCTAAGAGGAAGGACTATTTTAAGCCAGTAATGATGGTTTGGATTTTGTGGTTTAGAAACCATAAGATTTTATGGTTTAGTTGTGTTTGATTTGTGAACTCACAAAAGTAATTTCCAGTTAGCATTTCAACTTAGTTTGGGGTCCTGTGCCTCCTTGTTAAACTTGGGGATTACCAGATATCACCAGGCTGGGCGTGGAGGATGCGAAGGATGGCCAGGATGAGTACAGCTCCCTCACCTCTGCTTGTTGTTGTTGTTAGGTGCCGTCGAGTCGGTATCCGACTCATAGAGATCCTCATAGGGTTTTCAATGGCTGACTGTTTCAGGATTGCCTTGGGAGTGGATTGCCAGGCCCTTCTCCCATTTTTGCAGTGCTGGGAATTGAACTTGGGACCTCAGAGACTGCAGCGCAGTGCTCTATCAACTGAGCTAAATCCCAGCCCCACCTCTGCTTACGTACCTCACAATAAGCTGCTTCTCCCGCTGAGAGCTGTGGCCTTAGCACGGAAGCGTGTGCCCATCAGTCAGGTTGCAGTGTTCTGGGTTCAGAGGGTGATCTGAAATTATTTTTGACTTGGGCCCCTGTCTTGGTCCCATTGGGCTGCTATAGCAAAATACCTTAGACTGGATAATCTATAAACATAAATGCATTGTTTATAAATTTATATTAAGTGCATATTGCATTTATTGTTTATCTATTTATTAATTTAGGGTGAGACGTCAAGGCCAAGGGCTTGCTGTCTGCTTCAGAGATGATGCCTTGTGGCTGTGTCCTCACATGGCTGAAGCAGTGAAGGGAGTCCCAACGCCCCTTTTTATGAGAGCACTAGTTCCTCTCATATAGATATATGTAGTATATATAATATAGTACATATAATGTATATATAAGCATTACACATATAAGCATGTATCTTCCTGTGCCCTCATTATCGCATGCCCTCCTCAAGGCTCCATCTCTTAATACCAAAGAGACCCCAGTCCATACCCTTTAACTGAAGATGACTCAGTTAAGTAGGTTTATTCAGAACCAGGTATGTCAAATGGAGCATCACAGGAGAAGAGGCTGCGTTCCCTGTGGAGAGGGCACCAGTGGGCGCATGAAGCCGCGGGCTCAGGGAAAGAATTGCTAAGCTTGCCATGTTCCCGGGCGAGGAGGCCACCAGTCCCTGCCCCAAACCAGATTCAGAGTGCAGGCTTGGGGCCTCCTTGATCTGTGGAATTTGTGGGCAGCCAGGTGCTCCCGAGAGCAAATATCGATGATACAGTAAAAAAGAAGGAAAACAAAATAACATATTTACTAGGATAGTTGTCTAAGAAATAGCTCGAATTTTGTCTCTTTCCCACCAAATCTTCAACTTTATGTTTTGATAAGTCTATTTTTTCTCTTTTAGTAAGGGACCATAATATGATACAAATGAATAAGAAAAAAACAGAAGTTTTATATATGTGTAGAAAAGACAATTGAAATAAAATATCTCATATTTTAGTTTTATGTTCAATGGAATTTTTTGCAGTTAATTTCCATTATCTTTGTTTCCTGCAATGAACAGGAATTAGCTTTCTTTTCCTAATCATAAGCTAATTAAAATGCATTTAATTATTTAATTAATCAAAATACATTTGAAATCATTATGGAATACATTATAAACTTACTAAGATTGGATTGTATGAATAACTCTATCAAAGGTCAGATGAATTTATGAAACCAAGTTTCTCAGTGTAGAGAAGACCATGACAGTGTAGCTTCTGGTTAGGGGATAGCTTTGCTAACCAACAGATCTTTATTTACTTCTAGATGGGGAAGGATAGCCCAGCTTCTCTTGGGTATATACTATGTAGTCTGTAACAACTGTATTCTGTAATGGGGGAATTACTTAGGATTTTTCTGTTTGTTTGTTTGTTTGTTTGTTTTGCTATTTTAACTTGGGCTGACTTATGCCTCATTTGCTTCTACTTAGCTCTCTTCTTGTCTTTTGCTGATTTATTTATATATACTAGAAGTGCCATAAAATGTATAACATTTTAAGAGATGTTATGTATTATGCCTTCTACGGTCATTTTGACTATAGAGAAGAGCCAGAAACTGTACAGTGGCAAATCTGGTGAATAAGGTGGATGAGGACACACCATAGTGTTTTTGTTTGGCAGAAATTGCCACGCCAGCAGCGATGTGTGACAGAGAGCATTGTCGTGATAGAGGATGAAAGTAAAGACACTCATACAAGACTTCTAGAGCTGTAATAAATTTTAGTGTAGTAAAACTTTTAAAAATTTAAACATATACTGTATTTCTGATCACACCATGAAGATATATATATATAATATATATAATGTATATATAAGCATTACACACATAAGCATGTATCTTCCTGTCTTGGTGGTCTTCCTCTATCCCTCTAGGTAGACTCTTGGTCCTTAACTGGGTAGTGTCCCCTCCCTGCCCTCTTCCTGTCCCATGATATTGAGAATGTCTTGTTCTTCATGACTTTTTAGGCTTCTTTATTTGGCATTTTCTGAATGAGATTTTTATGCAGACTGGAAAATAACTGGAGCAAAATTTTTAGATATGATGGTCATCCTGTTTGGGCTCCTATAGGTTCTTCTCAAGACCAAGCTCCTTTTTACAGGATTACTTTAATTCTAAAGTCACCTGCTATTGACCAATGACTCTTTTTCTTGGCTTCTGAAGTCAGAAAGGTAGAAACCCAATGTTTCTTTCTAAATTCTATGGATTCAATAGGAGTAGAAACACTAAGAATACTGGTAAATCAAATATTGCTTAAATGATCTCATTGTGAAGATTATTGAACAAAATAATATTTGTGAAATCAATCATATATATTTTTATTTTGCTGAACAAGATTCCCTATTTTAGATAATACTATGACAAAACTTTTTATAAAACAATTTCCTACTAATTGATATTTTCTCAGTAGCCTACAGGAAGAGTGACAGACTCCAAGGGTTCTCCTATAAAAAATCTTATTGCCAAGAGGTATCTTGAAGATCATTTTAGCAAATTTCACATTTCATTTGTGTAGAAATTGAAAGACAGGGAGCTATGTGACTTGCCTCTAAGTACAGCCATAGAGGATTGCCTCAATGTGCAATCATAATGTGTGCTTACACAAACCTGAATTGTCACCTACTACACACCTAGGCTATATGGTATAACTGCCATTGTATACGCCATTTTTTTGCCTGAACTTTTGTTACATGGTGCATAACTGTAGCGTTTGTGAGCACAGTGCAACCAAGATGCAACTTCCCAGGATCCTTTCACTTGTGGTTTGTTTGCCACCACGGTGTGTCTACTTATTTGTGGGCTGGGATTTAGCTCAGTTGGTAGAGTGCCGCTCTGCAGTCTCTGAGGTCCCAAGTTCAATTCCCACCACCAAAAAAAATGGGGGAAGGTCATGGCAGTCCACTCCCTAGGCAATTCTAAAGAATCAGCCGTTGAAAACCCTATGAGGGTCACTATGAGTCGGATACGACTCGATGGCACCTAACAACAACAGCAGTTATTTGTAGAGCACAGTGTGTGTTGTTCTCAGTGCAGTGGATCTTGTGAACAGGATGATGCTGCATTTCCAAACCATGTATTGGGGATATTGTATTTACCAAGTACAGTGCTAAGCAATGTCTATATTGTTAGTTTTTATTTTTGTTCTCGCGATACTCTATGGAGTTATTACTGTTATCCTCATTTCCCTGGTGAAGAAACTGAGTCAACGAGGACCAGCCAGATTTGATCAAGGCAATGTAAGTGTTACTTTGATGACCATGCTGATGGAGTCCTTAGTGATGAGAAGCGCTACCTAGACGCTCTGTTCTTACTACCTTAGTTTGTGATTGCACTTGACCTTCTTAGTAGCCTAGTCTTCAACTTTTTACCAGCAATAAGTATTCTTCAGAGGAAATTTGAAATTAAATAGCCTCTCCCTCTTCAGTTTACACATTTGTAGAATTTGATATGTGTGTGTGTATATATATATATATATGTCAAATATATCTATATATACACATATACATATATATATATTTATACACACACATCACTTTAGATATTGAATGCCTGGTCTAATCCTCCTGAACCATACTTAAAACTGTATACCTAAAATTGTATTAAAGCCAGTTTCCAAATAAAGCAATAGAATGACGGCCATTTTTTGTTAGCTCCTACCATTTAACATAGTCTCCCAACTGCTGAGTAAAACACTTCACTGCTAATAATTCCGGTTCTTTGGGATGTGGTGAGAAGTGCAAGGTTTCTGTCTTGATCAGCACTGTCACAGAACCCCCTGTTTTCACTTTGACTGTCTGTCCTATGCTCTGATGCAGGATGCAAATAGGAGCACCCAGCTGAAGCAGCTATTGCTGGTGGCACCGCTTGTATGGGCTCCTTGCATGAAAAAGGCTGCTGTTAAATTCAATGACAAGGCAGAGCATCATTAGCTGTGTGCTTATTCAAAGAGTCTCCCCGTAGCATCTATTCCCTTGTCAGAAATGTCACTTTGAAACAACACCTGTAGGGAGGAGCTACAGCCACCTTTTTCTTCATGGAATCACCTCAGTTTTTGCTAATGGGTTTCTTGATAATGAAGGAAAACATACACTCTTTCTCACAACCGTACTAGAGTATCTCTGCCAAAGTGATGTTCTGTAACTAAGAAAATGGACAGCATTCCTTATGGAAATCTTTTGTGAGCATGTGATAGAATATTTTATCATTTGTGTAAATTTTTTTCCTGGACATTCAGTATTAAAATTGAATGAAAAATCATTATCCTGAAGGGTTTATGTGATTTATAGTAGCTTCTGTAGCAATCATGCACTGAAAATCAATGAGACATATCCTCTTTCATATTTATGAAAAGAGGGTGGCCATTGGAGCTCCTGTATTAAAGTCTGAGCCTTTGTGTTCTTTTTGAGATCCAGAGATATCAGACTCACTAGTGCTGGCTGCGTGTGTGTGAGAGACAGGGAATGGAAAACTGGCATGTGAGGAGAGATTGGTTCGAGACCCAGATGTGCCTTGACGTCCTTTGGATGTGTGTGTATTCGAAGATGGCATTTTTCTAACTATTGCCCTTATTTGGAAAGTCTGCGTATTTGTTCCTCTTGGATTTCTTGTTTCATATTTTTATTTAAGCATGACATATATACAAATAAATCCACACATCCTAAGCGCTTAGGATGGTGATTTTCACAAAGGGGACACAGCCATGTTACCAGTACCCAAATTAAGAAGCAGAGCATTCCCAGCAATGCAGAAAACAGTTTCTTACACCCCCACCATCTGCCTCAAGTAACCACTTCTCACACTGTAGGTTAGAACTGAACTGCCCGTGTGAATGGCCGGATTTGAGATTTTGAACTTTATCCCAAGAACAATGGGAAGTTATCAGAAGGTTTCAGGCAGTGAGATGACATGTGATTTGCATTTCTAAAAGTAGCCACAGAGTGAAGAAGCAGCTGTAGGGGTCCAGAATCTAAGTGGAGGGTCCAGAAAAGAGGCTGTTTGAAGGAATCCACAGTGGCCTAAATATCACATGGCAGTAGAGATGGAGAGAAATGAACAAATTCAAGATACACACATACACACCATATTTATTAGGTCCCATGAACTGCATTTAGATATGAGACACGAGCAAGAGAGAGAGAGGCATTAAGAGTCCCAAGGTTTATGGATAAAGCATAATGTGTAATTTAGCCTGTGTAATTTAGCGTTTATGCTAAATCTACATTTATGTAGAAGGTTTAAAAAGGTACATATTTGAGTAAGAAGTTCTGGAATCTCAGTTTGGACATATTATTTTGAAATGACTGAGATTTCATGAGGAAATGAACAAGGAGACAGTTGAATAGTGACGGAATCTGAAGTTTGACAAAGGAGTCCAGGCTGGCGATCTAAATTTGAGAATTACTGACATATAGATTATATTTAAAATCATAGTACTGATGAAATTTCTTAGAGATAGAGTGCTCAGTGAAAGCAAAGGTAATATTTTAAAAAGGAGTGGCAGAAAAAGAAAGTCACCGAAAAGAGGAACTTTTCAAACAGGCAGCAATAAAAGAATGGTCATTGGGAAGAAGATGACATAAGGTTGTTTGGGCTGTCTGAACAGATCATACAAGGAGGCAAATCCCACCCTGGAGAGGCAGGGATACGCTCTGGTGTAATCCTAGGGTTTTTGCCCACAGTAGGAAGTCACCTCTGTCTTTAATGTCGGCTGTCACGATACTGTATAGACTGAATTGTATTCAACTGTGCTAGGAAGATTGAGTTCTGAGGGAAAATAGGCAAGTTTGAATTTATTACTTCAGGTAGAAAAATGTTATCATTATTATCTTTTTTTTGGAGGTACTTGGGGGTGAACCCAGGGCCTCGAGCATACTTTGCAAGTGCTCTGCCACTGGGCTGCACCTCCACTCCCTTCTTTATTTTATTTATTTTTTTTTATTTTGAGACAGAATCTTGCTAAATTACACAGGCTGCCTCTAGCCTCAAACTGTGCCTGGTGATTATTTTTGGCATCTGTTTGCCAGTTCTATTCATGAAAAATCTGTGCCAAATTTCTATATCTGAATAACGTAAAAAACTCCTCTACGCTTAAACACACACACACACACACCATATGGGCACTTTTAATGCTGAATATCTCCCTTTTGATTTCAAAGCTTTTCTGGGGATCTTAGTCTTGGACACACTATCTCCTTTAATCTTCTGAAGCATCATTCTTTGGAGATGTGTTCTTGAATAAAGTGCCGATGGAACTGGTAAATGCATGCTCACTGCTTTACTCAGCCTGAGTTCCTTTGAGATTTTATAATTGAACATTAGTAATATGCATCCTTTTAGAGGTCTTCAGAGATCCATTCTGATATTCCTTGTTTTAGCTTTGCTGATTTTATAGTGCTGCTTGTATACTTACTAAGGAAGATGAGATGATTTTCTGCTCCTGTGTGCTTTGGTTTGAATGCTTATTCATAATTGTATTCTCCATATACTTGAACATAGAGACTGGGAAGAAGAAAGAACTCCGGTAACAAAAATGGTGCTTCTAAATAGAGAATGTTTTATTTGAAAGTGTTTATAACCACCCCTACGGAGCAAACTGAAACTCTGAAACCTGGGTGTATTTATCTCATAGGACAGAGCTGGGTTTCCTTTATTTTATCATGATAGACATTCATCCTTTTAGGCGTAGTAATTACAGTCTAAAAAGCGAATACAAAGAAGAGGATTCTGGGAGTATGACAGAGTGGAAAGCACCAGGAATCCATCTCCCCACCTTGCTAACATGCACTGGTAGACCGGTTTAGTGTAAGTATTTTGAAACTCTGGAGTCTATTTGAAGGTTTACAACTTCCAGGGGGAGACTTCAGTGGTCCATTGTGACGAATTTCAGTTCTTAGCATTCTCGCCCTTCAGCCCTCTGGCAGGCATATATTCATTCTAGGAGTAGCTTGCATGCAGCTTGGAGAAGCTAGGATGGGCAATAAGAACTCTGTCCCCTGCACATTGGGAATCTAGGTTCTGATTGCTGACTTCAGTTTCTGATTACAAAGGGGTGTCACAGGTTTGTTCTTAGACCTCTTGCCGTAATTGAAAGCCTCTCTTCCTCTCCAGCTGAAATGAGGTCCA